>VZTI01003366.1:800844-830416 GCA_013397865.1 Struthidea cinerea | reverse complement strand
AAAAAAAAAAAAAGAGATAGAGAGATAGAGAGAAAATCTGGGGCAGAAATGTGCTCACAGGTCAACCAAATTCCACTGGAAGCAGCAAGCAGGGAGTAAGTCTTCCACAAGACATCCCAAATCCTGTCTGACACAGCTGTGGCTGCCCTCATTTGAGGGAAGGGACAAAGTCAGACAAAATGATGGCAGGAGCTCTACCAGACAACAAAGCCACAGGCTTGGGTGCCAGAGAGACACCACTAGGCTCCCACAGTCTCTCCTCTCTGTTAACCATCCAAATTGTTCCTGAGGGTAAGCGAAGGAGGCCAGTTGGAGAACAGACTGGTAGTTTTAGTGGAGGATAACCATCAGCCCTGAGACATGGCTGGCCACAGGGCAAAACCACAGCCCCATCAGCATTCTCCAGGAGTGTCTCAGCAAGCCCAGGACCACCCTGGACGGGATAGACAAGAGTGCAACGTGGGCCGCAGGGCTGTGTCCCACACTGTGCTCCAGAGGACACGATTTCTGCTTCCCCAGCTGCCTGTGAGGCTTCTCCATCAGCAGCATAAAGACAGCCAAAAAGTTCCTCAAGGCTTGTGAACAAGGAGGCATACTTCACTTGATGGCGAGATTTTTCCTGTTCTTCATGGACACAAAAAATCCCATTCTCTGAACACTGAGATTTTCTTTGGTCCCATGGATAAATGTCATCTCCTCAGGAGAGGAAATCTTTGTAGAAAGTGCAGGGCAGAGACTCTGGAGATCACAAAAGCGATCCCTTGGAGACTCAGCTTGAAGGAGATGGTACACTACAAGAAAGGGCCTTAATTTCAGAGATTTCAATGGGATTTAAGCCAACACTTAACTCTCTTACTGATTTGCAGCCTGTGACTGTCAAGGTCTTCCTCTCTGTCACTTTGTCCAAAGAAGTGACAAATTACGGTGCCTGGACTTCTACAACTGTTGATTTGAAGACTCTGTGAAAATCCTGACTTGCTGAGTATCATCTTTCTACTATAATTCAGGGCTTTCCCAAAACCAGTCCATGCAGTTGGTCTACAACCCTGACCAACAATGCTCTTCCAGCCTTGCAGAGATGAGCAGGAACCCTCTAGCCCAACATCTCCACAACTCCAGCACACATTAATTGCTCCAATACCCTCATTTCACACATCAGTTACAACCTGCCAACTTTCAGCTGGAGATGACTGAATCCTCTCCATATTGGCTCATTTCTTGCCACAGCTGCAGCAGCCTACACACATTTCCAACCCCTGTTAAACCACACTAGCTGTGGATGCCATACTGCCAGTAGTGCAGCCCAGGGAGGGATCTGAAGCAGCCCCTCCATGGTGGCAAGAAAGCCAAGCCATGACTGCAGTCACTCAGCAGCCAGGACTCTGTGGAGAGGCTGACACATGGTTTTGGTCTGTCAAGTGCACTGCCTCTTAGCTTGAAACCACAGCCAGCAAGCATGTCACCAGCTCCCCAAGTCAGCAAATCACTACCACAGTGAGAAATCACAGAAAACAGAAAAATGTCACACTTCTAGCTGATTAGCCCCAGTGCAGTCCTATGGATTTAAGGAGCAGGACAGGCAAAACAGGCTGACTTTTTTTGAGGAGTTCGGAGAAATCCCATCTATGGAAAAGGGGTACCAATCGCCATCTGCAGATCTGGCCACTCAAACAGGTCCACCAGCACACTTGGAAACACCTGAGAGGCTGACTGGAGACCCAGCTACCTTCTCACTGACATGGGAGCCCTCCTTAGCTCAAAAACTAACTCCAAAACACCACTGAACTACAAATCTCCTTGGTGGGGTAAATTACTGAAGCATGATTTAAAAGTGAGCTCCAAAGTGAGGGAGCTCAGCCAACCCCTGCATCTGGCCACAATATTGAGAGTCAATCCCCCAGTTAACAACCTCAGACTCCATCGAGGTGTGACATTAAAAAACAATCCAAATAATATCCCAGCCATGTCACTTTATTCTTTTTTTTTCCTTGAAAGGACATCTGGCATGCAAATCTTGGGTTTTCCCTCATCCCAGAAAAACCAACAGCCACATTTTCCGAAGGTCTCTTTTCCCTACCCAGGGAGTGGAAGGGATAGAGTCAGTTAATGCATGGCTCCTAACGTTTTTCCAGCAAGTTGGTTGGATTCCCATTCCCTTCTCCCACAGAGAAACACAGCTGCTATAATCAGCTTGCAGCTGGGAAGGGGATGGAAATACCATTCCTGTCACTGCCGCATAAAAATCAGCAGCTGACAGTGACAGATTGCAATGAACCTACAACCCCCTTTAAGAAGGTAAGGCATCTCTCTTATCTCATGAAGAAAAACCCTCCAGAAACAAGTGTCTCAGACTGGATATATCTATCTACAGAAACAGTCTGTAGATCTGTTCCTAAAACTAACTCAAGCAAAGCTTCCTCCACGTCCAGGCTCTTGCATGTACCTTTGTGACCCCTTTAGAAAAGCAATTTCAGTTCTGCTCTGGTGAAGCAAACACTGATTTCAGTTGCACAGCGTGAGAGATACAGCTCTTGTGTTCCCAGCAACTGTTCTGTCCTAGCAGGCAACAAACATGGTAACAGTGGAAAATATTTGTGCAGCCTCTCCTGTTTTTAGGTTGACACAAGTTGAAATTCTCTTCCAACTTCATGTGCTTGTGATTTTTTTCAGCTGCCAAGAAACCATCTTTTCACCAGAATTAACCATGGAAATGGGCTTGGATATCTATCACAGCTCCAGCAACCTGACCAAACTCCTCACAACAAAACCAGGTAGGACTCAGAACAAGACAAACAGCATAAAGACTTCAGCTCCTACCCTCAAGTGAGCATAGGGTCATGGGCCACTAATGCCAGTGGGATCAATGTGAGGATGGAGCTCATGAGAGGCCCAGTCTGAACTGTGAAACATTAAAGAGTTGTTTCCCAAATATGAGAACATGGCCTTAAAAAGAACCACAGTGTTTCCAGAGAAAAACTGAATTGAAGCTACATGACTGAAATGGAGCCTTGTTTGGAAGCTCCAATCCAAGAACCAACTCAGCCTTGTCACTGGCTCAGATCTGGAGG
This sequence comes from Struthidea cinerea, assembly GCA_013397865.1. Lineage (NCBI taxonomy): Eukaryota > Metazoa > Chordata > Aves > Passeriformes > Corcoracidae > Struthidea > Struthidea cinerea. The sequence goes on along the minus strand of VZTI01003366.1, from coordinate 827,348 downwards.
TGAGGGGAATGGGAGAGGCTTTTCTAACAAAAGAAGAAGAACTCTTCGAGAAAATCTTGTGTTTCGGCCTTACAGACCCATGAAAAAGGAGGTGAAATGCAGAGGGAATTCACAAGCTCAAGAATGCCAGCACTGGCACACACAGCTGGGACAGGTAAACTTGACAGTGCCAGACACAAGACAGAAGAAAAAACTTTTTGGAGGAAAGGTTTCTTTCCAGGAAAAATGAGCAATGTGGCTATAAAATAATGCATTTTCATACCAAGTTTATTTCAAGCCTTGTGCTGCAGATGGTGCTGGCCTACTGACTGCCAAGCTGGCTACTGTGTTTCTCTTCACTCTGTGATACTTATTTGATTGGCAAGATACCATTCCAGAGCTATAAAACCCTCCTGGAACGTTCTTCCAATAAACCAAATTCCTTTTCTTAGTAATCATTTTATTTGACTAATTATTAGCAGCACTTGGAACAAAACAGACACTGCAGGCAGAATCCAAGAGGGTTTAGTCCCTGCCCAGCAGCTGTTTATGCACTGCCTGAGAAGGACCAGGACTGAAGTCTCCATCTCAGCTCCTCATCCTGGACAGCAGAACAAGCAGAAGTCTACTGGGAGCATGCTGGGGAGATGCCTGCTCTAGGGAATGATGTATTCCCAAGGTCAGTAACATCTGACTCAACTTTATGTCCTACCTTGGCCTAGGAAATGCCAAGAGGCTCTCTTGGGTACTTGCCTTCAAGGAGTAGTCCTGTCTACCCACGTCGGCACAGGTAAGTTTGCTCTTACAGGGTGCAATGTCCGTCTGCAATGAAGGAATTGCCCTTTGGCAGGAATGGGGCAGAGCAGTAGCTGTATTTTCCCTACACAAAGCAAACAAAAAGTATATTCCTTCCATTTCTCTATGAGCAATTGAAGATAAACCTGGATGCACTACCTGGAGATTGAACTGCTCTGCAGCACATAGGGAAGCAGCATGGTAAGGAAAGGTCTAGTAAAACCCAGATAAAGTCTATTCTAGGGGCACTGTAGAGCAGAGACTAAAATTCAGGAGTTGGAAGGCAGTTTTTCACAGAAATGAAGAGGGAACAGCTTTGTGAAGCAAGAATCAAGGGCACATTTATATTTAAATTCACAACTAACACATTGCTGAAATGCAGCAGTGCAGTGCACCCCATGCAACCAAAGCTGCCCCTCCCAGCAGCAGAATAAACTCCCTGGAGTCTCTCCGTGGCACACTCAAACCCTATGGGATATTCCTATGGGATATAAAAAGCCCGCCGACTCGCTGGCATGGGGGCACAGCAGCTCAGTCACGCACAGGGATTTTCTCTTGGAACACTTCTCGTCTCACTCCGTGTGCAGGCACACAGACACACACAGCCCCCAGCCCAGCGGGGATGGGATATCCCAGTACCAAACGCTTCAGAAAGTTCAAACACCAGGCACGTCTGGTGAGGAGAGAGCACAGGCTTCAGCATCAGGGGGAAGGAGGACCTCCCAGGCACCAGCCCACCTCCAGCTCCATCTCCTCTCCCATGGTGCCTGAGGCAGTATTTCCACTGAAGTCCTGTGTTTCCATAGACCCACATTTGAGGCCCAGAGCAAAGGCAATCCCAGGATGAACCTGCCCTGCACAACGTGCAGAGGGCAACATAGTTGTCCCCAGAACAAGGAACGTGAGCTTTAAAATAATCTCGGGGGGGGCAGGCAGGGGGAAAGGACAATATCCTGAAGCATAAAACCACGTTAAGCACATTCGTTTTGCAGTTGCTCAGATATAAAGCCAAGCCCTGGAGTTCTGCCAGCCAGTCAGTATTTTTATGACTGTATCAAAGCACATGATAAAAACAAAAAGCTTAAGGGTCAAACTCAGTGCCGGGATTAGTAACCAGCTGAAGTGAATAGCATGATACCAGGTTTGGACAGGATCCTCTGATCACAGGCACTTAAAACAAGTCTGTTTTCCTACACAGACAGCAGTCATGCCTGAAACCTGTGCGCCAAATTCCTCTCCTTCAGCCCGTTCAGGTGGGGAGAGCTTTCTGCAAAATCTCTAAACCATCCCCACCAACAAGCACCAGCAGAGCCTGCAGCTGTCTCGAGTCACATACAACACCCAGCCGAGCACACTGTCCAGGCCCTTCCCTCGTCGCTATTTCAGTCCTCTAATGCAGACACTGCCCCTGTCAGGACTGCCCCCCACAGCAGTGGAATATTTCCAAATATCCTTGCATTAGGCACTAATGGTATTACATGCTCACAGGTGAGGCCTGCAAGCATCAGGAGAAGAACAGGGTTCCCTTCTGAGTAGACCTCAAGGTCTCACGAGGAGGACTAGGTATTTTTAATTTATTCAGAATAAGGAATCAGCCAACTTGTGCTGAGAGATTTAATAGAAGAAGCTGCATCAGAGATTCTGAAAGACCAAGGGGTCCTTTCATGCTACATCAGAAACTGTACATTGGGAAAGGGAACTCATTGCAGAGCAGGAGCTCTCAGCCCATGGAAACTGTCTCCATGGCTGCCAGCAGCTGAGACTGAACGAGCCACTTGGGAGCCCTGCTTAGACCGTGGCTGGTTTCCCAAAAGCCAGCATGGTCACTCCAGAGTTACAAGATGGTTACACACCTGGGGTGCTACTTGCTGGCACTGCTCAGCTCAGAGAACAAAGGGTTTGCAGCAGCTCTGAGCTGAAATGCCTGGAACTCAAACCCATCAGAGACACCTTCTCACCCTGTGGGTATCAGTACTCTGTGCCTCCCTCACCTTTGTCCTGATAAGGCAGGAGGCAGCAGCGACAGGCATGTGAGCGGGGAGAGAGATGGGGCACAGGGGTGGTGACATGTCCCCTGCTGCCTGGCAGGAGCTGAACAGAGCCAGCAGGACATGGTGCCACATCCCCCCACTGCAGCCTCCTTCTGCATGGCCACGGAGCCAGCGCATCCAACAGAGACCTTCGCTTCCAGCTAAATTTCTCTTTTATCCAAGGAGACAGGAGGCTTCCCTATCGAATCATCTCCAAGACTGAATTTTAATGTAATAGATCAGAGAGAAGCTTAAAGCTCGAGTTGTTTGCTTTAAACACTGGATGGATTGGTTATTTTGTCCATTGGTTAAGTTCACTTTTATGTTACACATAGAGATAATTTCTTCTTTTCTAGGGCAAAACTGGGAGTGATTTCCTTTCAAAAAAGCTTTTTAACTAAATAAAATTACTCATTTACGGCATTCAGCATTTTTCAAGAGTGCTTTTAGTTTCTGCACAAGATGCAGTATTTTATTCCAGAGGATGAAAATTCAAATAAAAGCCTTTTTCCACCTCTCTTTCAGCAGGAAAAACATCCTTTTTTATTGAGCATTAACTGCAATGACAGTTCTCAAGTTTGTGTTATTTCACTAAAACAAGTTTAAAATGAACAATTCTAGCCAGTTGCTTCAATTGCAGACAGAAGCCCTCTTACAACAGGAATTAAGGACAATCTGGGGACTACGTATGCACAATGGAGGTTTTTGATAAGTACATGTCACTGTGACCAATTTGCACACAATGACAAAATTACAGCTGGAGGAAAGCACTGAGGGAGGAAACGACTGTGAACAGAAAGAGAAGAGTCTGGTCTCCCTTGTTCAAGCTCTTTACCACCCATCACTTCTGTCCCTAAGCTCTGACTTTGTTTCACACAAGCTGACAAAAAGCTCTCATTCTACAAGGTGCTGAGCATGCTCTACTCCCACACACCTCTCTCCATTACCAAGACGGGGTGGATTTAGGGCTGCAAACTCAGCCCCAAAAACACAGCAAGATGGCACCAAACATCACTTCTAGATTGCCCCAGGCAAGCTGTAATTGTGATTAAAGAAGAATTTCTAGCTCCCCCAAGCAGTCTCAGCTCCCACTCGAATTTTTCTTTTGATCTATCTGCCCCCTTCACCAGATTTTTAAAGAGTTAATGGTGTTGTCTTCCCTCTTTCCTGACACTGTCTGACCTGTGGGGCTTGGCTGGGGCCAGACTCAAAGAACATCATACAGTAATATGCCTCTTCTGATGCGATGTGTCTCTGTGAGAGATGATGTGGCTGTATCACGCCTTTGCATAAAAGCGGAGAGCAATCTGAGGGAAGAAAATGCAAAGAGGAACTTTTCTCCAGGATTAAATCAACAACCTGTCACAAACAGCATATGCAATAATTTCCTTGTTTACAGCTACAACTTGTCTGATGAAGCAATTAAAAATAAAAAAAAAAACCCAAGATTTTTTTGTCCTTCTCCCTTATCCGAACCTGGTATCAGCAGGAAGAGCACAGGTCTGACCACGCTCCAAAAAGGAGGTATAGCCTTACCCCAGAATACACTTTAAATATACTCCATCTCTAGTAAAGCCCAAGGCTGCTGTAACACGTGACTCCAGAACCCCAGTGTCACTGCTGTCACATCCCCAGCCAAGGACAGCTGGGCAGGGAACAGAACTAAACTTGCAAGTGCCATCTCTCCTTGTGACTGCACACATCACTTGTACCACCCTGTGGAGGCACGTGCCGTTTGCTAAGCCGAAAACACTGACAGAGACGGAAAAACGCCCCTATATCCCCCAAAACTGAAGTAGGGAAAAGACAAGGAAAAGACAATAGCTTGCACCAAGCTAAAAAACACCAGTGGCCACCATGGCCTTCATTAAGGTAATTCTGAAACTCTGATTTTAAAAAGATAGGAAATAAAAGGGGGGGAGAAAAAGCTCACACGATGCTTGATTTGCCAACAGCAGTCTGCAGCAAGGGTGAGGACAGAAGCCATGTCTCCTGATACCTGAGTCTCTGTGAGAGATGTTTCACCACAGCTTTTTCCCCTGAGAAACGGCTCTCACTGAATCTGCAGTTCAAATATCCCTCACTTCAAGGGTCTGAAATTTCAAAGCAGATGAGCCCTTCCATGCAACCCCATCCTCAGGTTATTCTCCTTACTGCCTCGAGGAGATGATGCTGCGTGATCAGCATCATGATCTTAAGGGCGGACATTAACAAACCAAAGACATTGGTTTTGAGCCAGTTTCATGTATCCATAGCAGACCAAACTCTGGAAAAACCAACATATTTTGGGTTGCCAGCCCAACTGCAGGCTTTGAGCACAGAGTTCTGGTTCTGTGGACCAGTTTGTGGAGCCTGGAGAAGAAGGACTGTAATACCTTAATGACATGGCATGGGGACAGGCAGTCCTGACACTCAGTGACAGACAGCCAGATCCAAGCTGGCCTTGAAGGGGCAGGGTCGATACTGCAGGGCAAACCCCAACATCCAGGATGAGAAATTAAGCAAATACCCCAAGCTCTGTGCTGTCCCAGCTACACAAACCAAGGGCTACCGGCAGCTCCAGCTGCACAAAGTCCTGTGATGGCACAGACCTGCTTTCTTTGTAAGAAAAAAAAGTAGGGAGAAAAAAAAAAGTAAAAAAATATTGAAAGCAGATTGTTTTTCCTTATGTTTACTATGATGATTTTTAACGCTTAGCATTTGCAAAGAGAGATGTGAGAGTCGAAAAAGCTGCTTAAGGTCACCCCATGAATATGCCGAGGCAGAGACCTCCGAACTTGTGGGATGCACTGAATTACTGTCCGTGCAAGACTTGCACTTACTTTCTTTTCTTGCCTCTTGGACCACAGCCATGGAGTTTGCAGCAGGTGCAATGCAGAAGAAGGCAAGTTATAAAGAAGTGGCTCCCAGGCAGACATCTTTGCACTGCAGCTACACTGAGAACCACCTCAGGGCGGGTCAGCATCTCTGACGGCTCAGTCCTCCTAACCAGGGAGCGTGTGGGGACCGCCAGGTGAGATCTGCAATCACACTTTTGGGACCAGGCATCTCTCACAGAGACTCAGACCATCCAGTGGGACAAACCTGCGTGCACACCTCAGCCAAGTCATATGTCACAGATCAACTTGTCCCATCCTCCCATCTAAAACAGTACTGACCCTTGGAATTGCTCTGATGACTAAAGAGCTAGGTTATAGCACAGTGCTGAAGCTGACTCTTGCTTCTTGCTAAGTCTTATTCTGACTGTAAAATTAAACAGCTCATTTTAAAAGCGGTAAAATTACTCCCAGTTCAGAACACAGCTCTCAGGGGGAAAAAAGAAAGTGTGCAATTTCAGCAGGGCAATGCATGAGATGGTCTGTTAATTACCAAAGGAAAGGCAGCTGGTTCAGTTCCTGCTATCTTAATCATTTTCCTCTCTTTGATGTCTTGATCACATCTTTTGAACAACACGCTTGAAGCATAACACTGCAGAGAACACTTATTTTCATAATGAAAGGGAAATATTTTGCTCCATGCATAATATTTAGTTATCCTGATAGGCTGCATTGATAGGGCTTTATATATTGTGTTTTTAAACTAATGCTGAGTTTAAAAGGCCTGCAGGGCAGTGCAAGGCTTCTATCTAAATGATAAATACGTAATTGGTGTACATGTCCAGCATCCTTTCAAGCGATATCAAATTGTTTCTAGTAAGAAAGATGCAAGCACCCAAAACTTTCTTGTCCTAAAGGCATGAAAACGAAGTATACTTGTTTCTCATTTTAGTTTTCAAAGTTAAAATTTCTAGGCCATATGAAAATGACATTAATCCTTTGCACAGCGTGACAGCATATTCACTGTTGCACAGAATACACAACCAAAAACTCTCTCCACTTCCCACAGACACCAGAGACGGCCAAAAATCTGGAGCAAGCACACAGTTTTGAAAGCTGCCAAGAACAGGATGGAGTTTTGTGAGAGTTTCAGTGATCTATAGAAAATATATTTGCACGTTCCTTCACACGGCGCTCCAGTAACTGGGAAAGCTGGAGGATGACCCAGCTACACGTACATGGCACCGAATTCCTCGAGAGGCAGCTGGCCATGAGCGCTGGGACAGCAGCTTTCTACAGCTGCCTGCAGTTAGAAGGTCTTTCCTTAATAAATGGGCCCCATTCAATGTGGGCTGTGATTCAATTCAGCCTAACTGTAAATCCAAATCTGAACTCAACAATGATACCCCCATCAGGCTGCACTCCAGAGTAAGAGGTAGTGAAGCATGCAGGAGAACTCACTAAAAAGATGTTCAGAGATAAGAAAAATGTCTCCAAAATGCTTACGACCTGGGCAGAAGGTTCAGGGTTATGGCAAAATCTCAGCCTTTGCTCTAGTTCTCCATGTACAATCTGAGTCTTGATATTACAGGTTACATTGAATCTATCAAAACGAAACCTAGCTGCAGAGGAGTGACTTCAGGACGCAGACTTGAAGCACAACACCCATTTCCTCACTCTTTTCACTTGAAACCAGATGTTTTTATATTTGCGTGTGTGACATTTACACTTAACAATGCAGACTCTGGTCGAATTTGCTGAAACAGTGAGTAAAGCTATGATTAAACTACTTCCTGTATGCAGAGGCACTTTGAACATCGTGTGTGTCACGGAGACTGGCGAGCCAGAGGCACAACCACTGCCCAGCTGAGGGGGTCAGATGTGCTTTGAGCTGCAGCTGGGCAGATGTGGGAGGCAGCTGGTCACTGCTCACCATGTCCCAGTGCTGCCCCTTCCCTCCTGTGGTTACCACCACCAGGCATCTGCCAGAAGGACCAGGTGTGCCGCCCCTTGAAAGTACAGAAGAGGAAAACCCTACAGGAAATGGGCTCCAGTTAATCCCCACTGGTTTGGCAGGAGGGAGGATCTGCGGGAGGATGTGACCTGTGGTTGGGAGTAGCTGGAAGAGATGACACTTTACCCCAGCACAGGATAGCATCCCTGACCACATCTCCTGGCTTCTACCAACCAACATCAGAGCTTCTCTTCCAAAAAAGGAAATAATTTGGGACTCTTTTGGCTCCACAAATTGGCTAACCACAGTCTCAGAGAAGCACCAAGACAAAGAGGATGCAGGGAAGAAGATCAGGGCTGCCCCTGGCTCAGCAGCACTGTCACCCTACACAGCAGGAGCCTGACTGGCTCTGGGACCCAGACCCATCTGGTCCTGTGGTGAGAGCTGCGTGGGGTGTTAGAAAAGGGGATGTACACCATGCCCCCAGATATGCAGTAACAACCTGAGGTCACTCATACCACCAGCACAAGAAAGAACAAGGACACAAACACCTTCCCAAACACCCCCACTCTCAAGAAATGCAAGTTTAATTGAGGTTGAACTAGAACAATACAATTAAAGTGCTAAAGTGCATCAGCAGCACTTTGGCTGGAGTCAGGATCCATGGGGCAACGCTCCCCAGGTTAGAGAATGTCTGAATCAAGTCAGGGAGGAGTGGAACGAAGGAAAGAGCTTACAATGCCCACAAAACTTCAGCAGAGGCCCTTCTCTGCCATTGCTTTAGTGGTGCAGTGCAAGTGGCCTTTGCTGGGTGTGTTACTGCCCTGCAGAGGGGCAGGGCTGTCATGGCTTTGTGGCTCAGACCAAGATCCTCTCCTGCACTCCTTCACCACCCACCTGAGCTCTGTTAGCAACCAGCAAGCTCTGGAGAACATGCTTAGAGATGGCTAAGACTGCAGCTGTCTCTAGTCCCCTCTCTAGCAGAATTTTTGACCCATTTCTACCCACATTGATTTGACACCTCCTTCCTTGTCCTTGTATTTGCCCCACTGCAGAGCAGCTTCCAAAAGTTGCTCACTTTCATATTCAAAAGAATGTTTCTATCTCACACTAGGGTGCTGCGGAGACAGACCCAGCCTGAGGGCAGCCCAGCAGCCAGCCCAGGTCCCTGCCCGAGTGACAGAGGCCTTCCATGCTCTACTTGGCCTTTCTCCACTGAGGTCCGAAGAGTGGAGAAAGGCAGCAATCAGCATTAACACATGCCAGGCAGGCCAGTAGGAGGCAGAGGAAGGTACTGCAAATGTGAACCACACATATCCTGCCCGTAGAGGGATGGTGGGCAGACAAGGCCATGGCCCTCCACTGTCCTCCTTGCTGGGAGCAGAAGAGACACACGCCCCTCAGCCACAGTTTCATACTCTAATTTAGCACTGCATAGAGCAGAATTCTACCCAGCCAGTTTCCAAAAATAAAAATAGACTGAATTTTGTTGCTGGGACAGCCCCCTACATCCACAGAGCCAGTGAGGAGCTATTCTCTGTCTCGGTGCTATCCCCTGACAGCTGAGGCACCCAGGAGCTGGGATGTGCCAAAGAAGCCCTCACGGCTGCAAGGCCAGCTGAGAGCCCAGGAGAAGCTGAGCCACTGCATTCTGCAAAAATGTCAGCGACAGTTGCTGCAACAACTTCAGTTTCCTGCCCCTACATGTACTACTCTCCCCCAGCACAGGACAGCCCAAGTAATTTCTATCATCAGGGGCTTGTGCTCCCTGGGGAATGCTAAGCATGCAGCTGAATTCTGATTTAAAAATTCATATTTATTAGGAAATTACATTTCTAGTAGGTTAACAATATATTTCACTAGAGAAGTTTTAGGGCATCCTAAGGAATATTACTGTATCTCTAAATAAGACTGAAAGACAGTGTGTTGGAAATTTGGCCTATTTACAGCAATAGTAATGATAATAGTTTTTATATCCTGTTTCTCCTCCTGCCAGCATGAAGGAAAACTCTTACAGTCGAAGACAACAGCAACTAACACAGGATAATAAAACCACAGATTGTAGAAATACAAAGACGCTCAAAATAAATCAAATTAGAAGACATAATTTGAGAGAGGGAGGCATCTCATGTTGTGATAACAGACTCTCTTGCTGGCAAATCCTTAGCACTCCATGGCCAGAATCATCATTAGCTTGTTTCTTTACAAAGATCTATTAAACCAGGGCAGAAATGAAAAGATTTCCCCACCACAAAAAACAGTGAAGCAGTGGGAGCTGCAAAAGAGGCCTTTGATTCACCCTTAATTCACCAGACGAATGATTTAATATTGAGCAAACATCAAACCACACTGAAGAGATGCAACCAAAGCTCCCAATCCCTGAAGCCACTTCAGCTGGCTCACTAAACCACGCAACATTGATCACACACATTACCAAAGTGCTGTGATTTACCTTATTACATGCATTAGTTAATTCTTGGCATCTTTGCATAAACCTTGACCTGGACTGCAAGACCATTTGATTCAGTTTATCTACAAAGAAAGCAAGTTTGCTCCACCATGTATTTGAGGAGACTGAGTTCGAGGCAGGGTGAGCACCCCACTACTCATGCACTGTTACTTATTAAATTGCAGTAAATGGCCCATGAGATTTAAATGGAGATCAAAGGGAGACCAAATCCTGCCCCTGCAATTTTGGCAACAGCATCTCTTTGCAAGATCAGTTTTGAGTGTGTGGAGTCAAAATCATTATTATAGTTCACTGCTCAAGCATGAGGAACCTCAATTCCTCTGCCCAGCAAACCTCCACGGACACAAGCAGGAATTCAGATGTGGCAGAGTTACCTGGTGAGAGTCAATTGGTTTTCTTCCTCAGCTGCACACCCCCAGTGAAAGAGAACTAACCGATTTTTGAAAAATCACATCAGAGAAAAGACTTCAGAGGAAAGAGTTTTGCAAAAAATGTTCTTAATTTTAATCCCCTTTCTATAATCTTTAAGTATTAGGGTAACAAAAAGTCTGGTAAGTATTTTATAGCCAGAGTAGCACTGCTGAGTGTTAGCCTCTCTTTATCTAAGATGAGTGACAGCTGTTGGCAACCCCCCCAGCCCAACTCCTCCTGCTAATCCCCATCTGCCAGTGAGGCAATGCGACCTCAGGAAACAGGCCCAGTATCTCGGGCACCTTGTCATTAACACTGTCCCACCTTCCTACTTTACAATTTGTTTCTGTGCCTTCACAGACACAACAGCTCTGGGGAGGCTGGAGGGGGAGCCAGGCATCTGCTGTTTGACCCAGGTGCTTGCAGTGCACCTGACACAACATGGCTCATTCTACACTCAAGGGTCCCAACCACGCAACTGCCCAGGAGATGCTTCTTTGCCTCCCAACTGGTCAGCGGGAAGTGCTGACCTCAGCTCCTCAGGCCAGCAGCTAAAGTGATGAGCTCCTTGATGTGTTCAGCAATCACCTAAAACACTGTTAAGGACAATCCTTGATCTTGCCCCAGAACATGTTCAGGCAGCCAGAGCAGCAGTGGAAAACCAGAGTCACACCTGATACTGGCCAGGACCAGCTGAAGGGATGCTGGTGGGGGCAGCTCAAAAACTTCCAGAAACAGTGCAGTTTCCAATACACTCACCATATCCTGAGGAAACAGTCTCAGACAGGCCTACAAAGCCCCAGTCAAATCCCAAATCCACTCTCTTGGGGCTGCTCTTTCCTAAGATCTGCTCAGTGACAACAGGCAACTTGTGCCAGGTCTCCCACCTTGCAGGAATTAAAAAAAACCACTAAGATCCACACTGTTTCCATGCAGGACTGCATGGGTTTCACCAGGCGTGTATGAGTGTTTCACAAGCCTTGGAGAAGCAGTTAGCTGGAAGCACAAAGCATCACTGCATTCTCACCAGCCCTGGCTCCTTCCCACCACCCATTTTTAGTCTCTCTACACGTGAACCCTTTAGACAGAAACTTTACAAAGGACCTGCCACCGAACAATCATCACTATCCCAGCTCAAAGGTCCCCCCCAATGCAGAAAGATGGTTTGCAACCTTCCGGCTTTGCCTTTAGCAAATTACATTCAAGACTTGCAAGAGCTTCCCTCACGGTCCCCCACACTGCTACCTGTTGGTGACACTGTCACAGTAAGCACAGGCTCTAAAGTGCTTCTGTAGTTTCACTGATGTTTGTGGAAAAGTGTAAAGATACCAACTATCATTTTAACAAGTGGTCTCTGCACATTTTTCATCCACTGAACAGTGAATTTAAGTCCAAGAAAGCCTGTGGTACTTCTACCACAGCTTCTGAACCAGACCACAAAGCTCAGTGTGAAAACTGCCTTAAAACATAAGGGACTATGTTCCCTTCTTGGGTCTCCCAAAGAAAATAGCCTCTAAGACAGAGTTCAACATCTGAAGGGCAAATGAGTTTCAGCCTGCTTTGATGAAATAGGCTGCAGCCATCCTAAAGCCTCCTTAGTTCACTGACACATCTTGTAGGACTGATTTGTTAAAAAAACAGGCACTGAGCGTGCCAGAGAGGACACTGAGCAATCTTCGTGTCAGGTCCTGGGAATGTTCCCCAGCACAGGGGGGTGGAGAGACACCAGCCAGGAGGATAGCTGGCCAAACAGCCAGGGTCAAGGACAGCTTTGGACAAGGAACTCAGTACTTTGGAACAGAATCAGCACCCAGCTTTGTAAAGAGGACAACTCCAAGTGACACTAATTTTAATGGCAGTACATCTACAAGCTCACAACTAAGACTCGCAAGGACTGAAATCCCAGGGGTTGCTATGGCCTTTTCCTTACCCCAGAGACAAATGCCAAAAATATTAAAAAACAGCAGATATGGAAGCTGAAAAGAGAGTGTGTTTGTCTGAAACATCCCAGCATCAGTTTTGGATCATCAGCATCACAAACCAGCCTACAAAGGAGCTTGCTGATAATCGCCCCAGCTATCTCCGCTGATACACGTAAGATGTGGCACATCATTTCTGTGTCTGCCAACACTACAAGCTCCAAATGTGACCCTGGCTCCCTTCCCCAAGCACTGGGAAGTTCTTGTTATGTTTGGCTTCCCCCTTGTCCTCCCTTCACAAAAACAGCATGCTTCCACAGGCTCAATCTGGAATTATTTACTGTTGTTGAAGCTCAGACAGAAACCACAGGCCACCTCTCCTCTCACCCAAGCAGGATGTGCAGAAGTTGTCCAAGTGAGAGGGGGCTTCACCCAAATGCTCCAGCAACCCTGCCAGCAGTGTCATCAGGCAAGCTGCTGCCCTCTAAAACCATGCCCTTCTCTCCCACTCCATTCCCAAGACCTGCTGAAAACTAGTTTATCTGTGCTATCAGAACATTAAATAGACACCACCTGCTTAAAATTACCTTCATTAAAGCTAACGTGAGAACATAATCAGCCATAGTTTCTCTTCTCTGCTTTTGTAAGTGGAGTGTCACTCTCAAGGCTTTGGGAATAGCTCTGAAACTCCCTGAAGGGAGGAAAATGAAACTGTGAAAGAACCCCAAGGCACAGGCATCCTCCCTCCCTCACACTGACACCGCACACAGCTCAGGGACAGGACAGGCCCAGGAGCCCATCTACTCCAAATCACACCTGGCTACATCTGGAAAACCACCCCAATCGAGGTCAAACTTACTCTTGGCAGCTGCATCTGGCCCCTGCCAACATGAGCAAGGCTGTGCCCAGCAGTGCAGAGTAACCCACCACATGCTGGGCTGCCCACACTGAACTGTTGTCAGTGCCTGGGCTGAACAGCTCACTTGTGTTCAGTCTGCAGCGACTGCAAGAAGTGAGGCAGGAAAAGCTGTTTGCTCTCTGCCTTTGAGGGCGGAGGCCAGAGCAGCTCAGCAGAATGAAGGCTAAGAAGGAACATGAATTCTGTACAAAGTAGTGGAGAGAAGCGAGACAGGAGGTCGAATCAAACAGGGTGAAGAAACCTGTTTATGCAAAAGGACAAAACTGGTGTGAGAACAGGATGCTTGTGAATAATAAAAGGTCTGCACTGGAAGTCATTTAACCATCAGAAGAAATTTGAAGCTTCCAATCAAGCTAACCCAACCACCCTGAAGGTTCTTATGCGGGAATGCGATATGCTTGTACAGCATTAATGACCTAGATCTGTCCCAGGTCTGTGTTCTGCAGTTCCATGACCCACTCAGTACTTTCAGCCATCAAAGACACACTTTTTTCTATCAGCCCATATTATCCACTAGTCTCATGACAGCTCTGAGGAGGCACTTCTGCAGGAGACAGACATACGGCTGCAAACACAATGCTCTCCCTGTCTGATCTGCCTACCTTGCAAAGAGGTGCTGATGTACGGAGTGTTGGGGGACCCTTGGATGAAAGGCATTAGATAAGTACAAAGCCTGAATATATATTAATAGTAATACCAGACACGGTATCTGACAAAATAAACTGCCACTTGACCCAAGGCTGGGAAACAGAAAGCGATCTGCCAAGGCCCAGATGTGCAGTGCTAGCCCATAAACGTGATGGGATCCAAAAAGAAGTGTATGGGGCAGGGGAGGGAGCTGGAAGTGATGATGGGAGGGTTGCTTCCTCACAGCATGCACTGTGCTTCCTGACTTCGTCTGGTGGAGACTCCACAGCTCTCACTGCTAGGAATAACATACAGCAAGGCTCAGCAGCCTGAGCTACTGCCATGCACCTAGGGGACACCTGGGACAGCATCAGAAGACACAGGCTGGGCAGAATGAAGCTGTATCTAAGCTCAGCATTCTGTTTTTAATGGAATTATTAAAACAATTATATATATAAGATATTATATCATAATAATAGAATTATTGTTGTATAAAATGTAGATGGTCTCTGCAGCACAGAGAACTCAGTGTGCTTAGTCCTAAGCAGCTGGCAGGTAACAGACTTTCTGACCCAAACACATGACTTCACTGCTGTGTTTCATAGCAGTCTTTACCCCAGAAATCTGTCAATTTTTGTTTGAACCATTTGTCCTTTCAGTCTTAGTATCACTTGTCAACAAGGTGTTAAAAACCTAATTACATAAATAAAATTTAATTTTATTCCACCTTGTACTCAAGAATGCTGTAATTCCTCACTATTGTCAAGAGCCTAAACCTGTCCATCATCTATCCATGCCTGTATCAGAAAACTTTGTGCTCTGCATTCAGATGAGCATCTCTCTTTCCTCTGCTTCTACACTTCAGCAGGATATTATTTCAGACAGGTTTGGTATGAGAAAAACTGGAGTGTTCCCAGCCCCAGAAAGACCATGCAGAGGTAGGGATGGGAGGCTTGTCTGTTTTAAGCAGATTAGATCCTGACCACTGAAGGTAACTTTACAAATCTTTTCTTTCATATCCTTCACAGAAACAGCTGGAAGTAAGTCTAGAAGCGAAACAAGGAACAAGAGTTACAAGAATATTATAAATGGTTTTATTTGATCTGTGGTGAGTGTTGTTTCTAAAAGCTATGGAAGTTAATTTATAATGTTAGCAATTTGACAACCAGTCTTTTAGTAGGAACTCAGCTATTGTGTTTTGAAACAAACAGGATCTAGCATGGGCAGGACCTTGCCTGTGGCTATGACTCGGCTAATATTTTATCAACTAGAAGCAAGGCTGGGCTGCAAAACCCTTCACCTTGTTTTATATGTCGATCCAAGAGTTTGTCTTGGCTAATGTAACCAGAAGATCAAGGTTTACAAACCAAGGCATTTTAGCTGAACAGGTACAGGAGCCCCATCTGACACAAATACGTTGGAAAGTGCTACCCACAACTGCTAGACCCTACACATTTCCCATAAAGCATCATAGGTTTTTGATGGACACAGAGATCAGAACACGGGCAACAGTGGGAAAAAAGAGCCTGGGAACTCAGATAAAGCCCCAAAGTGAATGGACATTTGCTGATGACAGCACTGCAAAGTTGGCTTTGGTGCTTGGCTCCTGGTAAAACAATGACATAATGCTGTGTTTACTAGCAGGGAAATCTGAGGGTTGGAAATGGATCTGTATAAAAACCACTAACACGTTTTTTTGACAAGCCAACAGATTAACATCTATTGTCACTGGGGCAAGGCCAAACTCGACTGGAAATGGTCCAGGAGTTTGATGTCACTGAGAGGCTCACAAGGACGTCAGCTGAAGAGCGTTCCCATGTCACCTCAGCATTTACTGCAGTGCTACTGCCTGAAGCCACCACCGCCTTCTGTTTAACCCTTTCTGCCACAACGTGCAGTAGGGAACATATCGGCCTTTTGGCAGCAGAATTTTGACCCAGATCTGCTACAGCTCAGGTTAACCAGATGCAGAAGGTTGATAAAGGGCCAGGCAGGATAGGCTGCTGGCAGATAAAACACACATTTGATCAGGTCTGGACTGTCAGTCCTTTGCTAGTACTACATAAAGACTCTCTCTTTCTACAAATACAAACAGTGGACATCATTTCTTCATTTGACTCCTTAGGATCTTTTCAAGTCACCTGTGAACCAAATCACGTGGCCAGTTGCACCCTCACCCCCATCTGAGTCAAAGTCTTTATCATAACCCAGCCAACGCCTCTCACACACAGTAAGACAACAATCAAGAAGTTTTAGCTCCACACAAGATCCCAACAAAGGATACCTGGAACCCCGTAAGTGCCAGTGCCTGGTAGAGAACAATCTCACTGTTATCAGATGAATCAGGTCCCTGATGGCTCAGAATCACTGTAGGGATAACATGATGGGCAGAGCCCCACAAAGCCCTTGGCACACAGGGAAAGTGTTGGGTCACCTTTCCTCAGAGAAGGTACAAACATCAGTGCTATGCTCTCAGTGCTTCCACAGACCCTCAAATCCCAGAGGAAGGATCTGGTGATTGCCCACAAGATGCTCTTCAGTCCAGCCCTACTGCATCTGGCAGAGCACCTAAAACTCCAGAATTAAGACAATGGGAAATAACCCCATGCTGTGGGCAGTGTTAGAGCTTGCCAGAAGAAGGGGAAAAAAATAGAAGAATAAAAGAGTATGGCCAGGACTGTGGCATCAGCTCTAATGGAACCAATTGCAAACTTCTGCTTTCCACCTCGTTTCTTTGACCATGCCCTCCTCTTGCTCCAATGCAGAGCAATCAGAAGTCAAAACAAAGCAAAGCACATGTGTGCACAGACAGACAGAGATCTCACACCAAAACCCCAATCCCTATCAAACACCTGCACACTCCCGCAATGTGACGAGAAGAATTTTGTAAAACAGCAACCCTGATGGTCATTCTGGAAGACACCAGGGCATGCAGACGTAATCTAACTCACGGCTGAAAGGGTGGTGGAAAACCCAACACCATCACAGCCAAGCAGTCTGGCCAGCACCATCAGCAGGGAAGCCAAGGGGCTGAGCAGCAGCGCCTTGCTCCCACCCCCAACTGTGAGTCCTCAGACCCCACTCTCCTGGGCCAGAACCCGAGTTCTTTCAAAACAGGAGATCCCTCCAAGACAGCAGTGCCTCTCTCACACCCGTACACAGTCACCCTCCAGTGCCACCAGCAAATTGCCATTGCTGTTCAAAAGGCCACTGGTCCTTACAGCACGAGGACAGAGGGAGGTTTAAGGACAGACAGATGGACTCTCCTGCACAGACCATGTCTGCAATCTCCAAGGGTTGTTACCCATGGAAAATTCACTGATAATATTTTTAGTTTAAATGGAACTATTTATACTGGGGATGTCTGTATTAAAGGATGAAATGCAAGCTACAGCTGCCCAGCTCAGAAACAGGTGGAAAGCTGCTTCTCCAAAACAGTCCAGGGTTTTGACACAGACTGCTACAATCACAAAGACAGCAGCAAAAGTTTAAACAGAAAATTTCTTCTTGAGCAATAACAGCCAAAAGACTCTTCCTTATGCTTTAAGTAGAGTATTCAGGCGGCTGGTTATGGCACTAGATTCCTTTTGAGTAAAACATCCTGGGTTGTCTTTATAAAACACTTTTTGCTGAAAGGTTAGAGGAAAACTTATCTGAATTCAGGGGAAAAAAAAAAAAATGAACTTGTTAAGGACATCCAGGACTTGTAAAATGCATAAGGTACAGGATTGCTACCTTCTGGTGCATGGAAAACCAGCACGGATGTTCCTCTAGAACCAGTCATTTTTTATTCTTCTCTAACAATATCTTGTTATTAACAAAAAATTAGCAGCCTTTTTATTGATAAAAAGGGATGTTACCACAAGTGCTGCTTCAGGGATTCTAGGCAGTTTCACCTGATACAGATATATTTATAAAACACGCACACAGGGCTTCCTTCCTAGTGCTGGCTTTCCTCTGTGCCATCCCAGAAACCAGCTCCCGAACCTGTTTTAATCCCACTTGGGAAAGTGCTGAACTGTCTTCCTGTGCCATGTCTGGGAGATGGGGGGAGGGACATGCACTTAATCTGCTCTCCATGGCTTTCTTCCAGAAAAATACTTCACATATCCTTGTTTGTTTGTTTTTAAATTCTAAGTGATTTTAGTGCCAGTGAAAGTTGCTGGACCGATAGCTCTGGGAAACTGCAGGCCTCCCACTTAGGCACTAGCAGGGGCTATGCCAGCTGCCCTGATTCTGCTGAAGACCAGGAGCTCAGCTGCCTCTTCTAGCATCCATCCCAGGAAAAACCATCCCTCAGCTCAGGCTGCTCAAGATGAGGCAGGTGTCAGAGCATCAAATTTTCAAGCAAAGGAAATATACTGAGCGAGAGACAGAGCAGGAAAGCACTTGCAGGGCATGGGAATTGAAAAACACTTAAAAGTGATTGTCAAAGTATTTTGCTTGGGGTCAGAGGGGTTTACTGGCAAGCTTGCACCTGCTGGAGAGGGAAAAATCAAGAATAACCTTCTAGGCACAAAAAATAGATAACCTTAGTCAAAGAGTAGGAAAATCTCACAGGATGCTGAGGGAGCAATTAGAAATCTCATCTTCACAGAGTTAGAAAAGCAGTAATTGAGATGTTCTCTGTTGCATCAAGCCCCCGAGGGTACAAGAATGCTTAGCAAGAAGATTCCACCTGTGCCAGGGAGCTTTCCTGACAGGGAATACGGAGACACCAGAGAGAGATCAGACAGCAGCAGCCAGTAGCCTGCTGCCAAGGGCTACTCCCAGAAAGACCAGACTCCATGCTTCACCTCAAATACTTCCACAGACCCCGGGGCTCCAAGGCAGGGAGGAATGCCCATGGGGAACAGGCTCAGAGTTGACAAGCATGGCTGGCATCCTAGATGTGTGTTTCTTCAGAGGGGAATGTAGCTCTTATGTCATCCCATTCACTCCCGTGTCGGCTGAGCACCGCCAGGGAAGCAATGGCCTTGCTCCCGTTTCCGGATGACAACCTGACCTTGGCCATCCCGCAGCCTCTGCTCCCAGGGCGGCCCTGCCGGGAGAGGAAGACGACCCAGACTTGGGGGTTTCAAAACTGATGCCAGCAGTCAGCCCTGAGGTAACACCTGCACCTTTACACTTTATAAACGGTGAGTAAATCCTGTTGGCTTTGCAGCAGAGCTCACTGAGATCCAGAGAGCCTAAAGGCCACGCTGGTTAAAGGCTCTTCCACCACACTGCACAATGCCCTGCGTGTATCATACTGGACGTTTGTTCAAACCTTTCTGGGTGATTTATGAACTTCATGCGTTAAAGTTTGCCTTTATAGGCATGTCCTGGACAGTGGAGAACCACGCTTCCAGTATTTCTGGGGCAGCTTGGAAGACTTCTGTAAAGGACACAGAATGGTGGTGTGGAGCTCCTGTTGAAACACAGCTCTGGTCAGTAGAGATTTGGCATGTTTCTCCCTATGAACAGAGACAGGGGTGTTTTCCTTGTAAACAAGTTTGCATCAAGCCTATAAAACCATGCTGCTGACTACTGAGAGCATCAGAGCCCAGTGCATCCCTGCGTTTAGCCAGCATGGTTTATAGGAAAAATAAAACACACCCCATTGGTCAGAGAAACAGTGCCAGCAACATATCAAAACATTATTATTGCCAGTCAGGTTTCAAACACGGCATGTGTGGGACCACACACACATTTATGGACACTTAGAGTCTATAAATGTTTTATTCTATCCAATGAGTCAACTCTCACAAACTGAAGAAGTTGGATTATAATAATACAGAATTACAGCCTTATTGTGAAGCCATGGTACACCCAGAGCAGTCCGTGTCTACTAAGACCAATTAGAAATACACTGCAGCAAACTAGTGCAACGTGTGATGCTCTGATGGAGACACAAATTTGGGGATGTGTATTCTGCCCACAAAAGCAGAATGCTCCCAGTCCAAGGACTTGGTTGGTTACCTACACATTGAGCTCCTCTTCCAAGAATTGGAGTAAGAAGAAGCTTTGTTAAAATCAAAAAGCGTGAGAGCACCAATTAACGCCACCGCCACACTCAAGCACTTACAGGTACTACAATGTGCAGAGTATTTCTTTGCTCTACCTTCACCCCAGGGCAATCTAAAGGTTATTATCCTTCCTCATGCCCATTTTTTGCAATAAGGCCTAAATGCTCACCAGACAGTAGCTTGGGTTACCACTATGTCGCAACAATCACCTGCTCAGCTGGTCGAGATTGTCTCACTGCTCCCACCTGCCTGTCCCTGCGTGTCATCGCCTGCCCCTGGCAGCCCAGTGCAGACACACAGCACCCAGTGCTTTCAGGTCTGTCTGCACATGTTTTAGTGCAAAAGCCTCCTTGCTTTGTAATAAATGCTCTTATGCATTCCAACCCTCGTCCCATATTTATAACTACATACAATGAGAATACCATATAACTGACATCTAGTGAATGTGAGCTTGAAGGAGTAAATTGTTCTTATTACTGCATATTTATCTCAAAGGTGCAGCAAAGAGTGACAGCACTAAAGTTGGAAGGCTCTGACTAAGCGAAAGATATTCCACTTCAAAATCCTTTGAGGTGAAGAAAATCACCTGGTTTCCTTTTTCTTTACCGCCCCCCCACCCCAAATGTGATGATGTCCCTGCCCAGAAGAGAATAACAAACAGATCCTGGATACTGAATTTTTGCTTTTAAAGTAAAGACAAAGGAAAATGTACTATATTTAAAAACGTAGTAATTACAAACTTCTCAGTAAAAGTTTCAATAAAGCCTCTCCAGAGGTGTGAACCAAAGCCCAGGAAAGTTACTAGGAGGGTTTTTTCCATCAACTTGACTGTATTTGGCTTTGACACTACCTGATTAAACAGCAGACACCACCAATTTCAAACAGTATGCTACTATGCTGCTCTCTGCCTTCTCCACGCAATATTTACACAGCACGCTCCAGGCGAGAAGGTGTCTGCTCTGGCTACATGAAAGCATTCAGCCTCACAATGTCACACACCACACGGTGCTGTCAGCCCCTCTCATGATCCTGCTCTTCCCCGTGGTTTCTGGAGACAGGTTCCCTTTGCAGGCACAGATTAAGAGGATACAGCATGAAAAAGGAAGATAAAAAAAAAGAAAACCATTTCACATTAGAAGGTCCAGCTGCTTCCTCCCAAATGACTAAATTAGAGAGCTCGTACGTCACCTCCTGCCTCAGGTAGGGTCACATTGAATCCCTCTTCCTGTTTAATCCATATAAAATGGGAAATGGGTTTTGAGGAAGACAATGATTGAATACGAGAGTAGTATTTTTTCAGATTGTGTACTTTTTATCAGATAATTGCAAGACTGCTTTGAAAGCCAAAAAAAATAACACAAAATGCTGCCACACACTTCATGGATGGCTTTGGGTCAACCGCTGAACTTCTTGCCTCATGTTCCCAGTGAGGGTACCAGCATGTATCCTGCCCTGCAGGGATGGGAGGAGGCAGTGCCTTGGAGCTGGGTCTCTAAGGGCTGGCGGTGTGGGTGAGATGCACAGACAAGCTGCTCTGGGACGCAGGAAGTCTGGGCTCCCTTTCCTATTCCAACAATTGCTTCCTTAGGATGTCTGTTCACCTCTCTCCATGATTTGGTGTCTCAGTTCCTCTCCCTTTTAACTCAAAGCAGTGAGACTGGTGTAATTTTGACTACAACCCATCAAGCTGGATTGCACCAGGGGGCTCCAGCACCTACACACTGACCCCAGGCAGGGCTCTCATGAAGCCAGAGGTCACTTGCAGCTGTCAGCAGTCAAAAGCATTTGTGCTGTCTCTTAGGACATCATCTCCCTGGCAACCAAGTCCCAGTGAAAGTCAATAGCAGCATCTTCATTGCTTTTAAAATGGAACTTGGAGGCTTTTGGAGCTGTTGCCCCCAGCTCATGGACTTGCTAAAAGCTTTTCCCTGAGCTTTCATTTGGCTACCCTTCCAGCACACTCAACCACAGGGGAGCCAGTGCAGGCAGCCTGCTGGGACATAAAGCCTCCTGATTATTTCATCCTGCCCTGACCACCACAAATCAGGACAACCACCTTGTCTCTTTATTGATAGATAATCTGTTCCAAAGGCTGGAGACAGCCACTTGCTTTCCAAACTGTTGAATTTAGATACCACTGTCTCTTGGCTGAATGTTACCAGCCCAAAGCTCTGCCGGAAGAAAGAACTGGGAGTGCTCCTTGATCTCCCTGGGCTCCCTGACTGCGTTGAAGCAGCCTCAAGTTGCACTGAACAACTCACTTGATGAGCCAAGCAGGGGGAATGCCGCTCCTTCTCCCAAGGTAGCAATTCCTTCTCCCAGGCATACTAACACAGCAACAAAGATCCTTACCACTAAGCCCTGTCCAGACTCTCCCCATCAGTGCTGGCCACTGTGTAACCAGCAGCTTGCAACAAAGAGAACAAAGCCATGAAGGTGCCTGATCGCATCGGAGTTGCTCGAGTCTGAGCAGTAAAAGCAGGAGCAGCCAAGAGACAAGGAGCAGAGCTTGACCCCAGGAGTACAAGATTTTTCTTCAAAGCATGCTGACATTTTACAACAGGTCATTTGTGACAAGCACACTCACGTTCTCCTGGGAGCAGTGCTGAAACCCTACACAGCAGAACTCAATCCCTCAAAAGTCAGCAATGCCAGTACCCCGAGGAGGTTAGCAACCATATCCATGCAGCAGAGAGATTCCTACAAGAGATCTCGAGGCATTCAGAGGCGGCATTAGGAAACAACTACCCTGGGGAGGAACTGGGACAGTATACAGGCATCTCAGATGACTGAAATCAGCAATGCACCTCAGTCTAACTGGAAGGAGACAGAGCAGCCACTTGTAAGCCAAGAGCATTTTACCTTACTTCTATGCTGGACAAAGCTGAAAAACACACAAAGCCCAACTGCAACAGGAGTAGAGCAGTGCTGAAAGAGAAAATCTCTACTGATGTATCCATCCCTGCCCTTGGGATAACACAGGCACACTTAAGAGACCTCAGAAATGACCTCAAGCATATAAACGTCTGGTGAGATAATGCACATCAGTAACTGCTCAGTCCTCAGCAGAAAAGCAAATGGTAAGAGAGGGGGGTGGGGGAGCCTGTTCATCTGGCTTCTAATGAATGTTTGCCATCTCCCAGGTCTGCAAAGCAGTGAACAGGTGAAGGTGCTAACCCAATCTCATCTCCCTGGGAGCAAGATCAAGCACATCTGGTAGGCAGGGGCTCCCTGCAGGGCTGGTAAATGAGCCAGACATTTGGGTAAAGGGTAAGCTATCTGCCTAAAGATAACCTGGGAGCACAGAGAGGGGAAGGGAGGTGTCTTCTTTAAGCTCCACGATGGATGGCTAAAGGAGGTAAGCATCAACGGTGGATCCTTTTAAATACAGAATGCACCTCTGGTTTGGGATCATTTCATGCTTAGTTCAGACAATCACAGTTTCAGACCAAAAGCCAGAGAAGCTACCCCATAAACAGATCAAACCTCATCAATTGAGAAAAGAGAGTTTCAGACTATTTAATGCTTAGCAGGGGCCAGAAAAGGGATTTGGATTTTGCTACCAGCTTTTTCTCTTCAGAATGATTAACTGGCACCTTCAGCCATTAACTGCACTGTCCTAATCCACCCAGCTTCACTGCAGCACTGCTCAGCCAATGTGTGACCCCTGTTGCATCAGGGGTCTTTCCAACAAACCCAGACTTGACCTTCCTGACATTGTTCTTGTTAAAAGGGAAGGGGGAAAGCAAGGAAATTTAACATTTTAAAAGTATTATCAAGTGCAAATCAATTTTTAAAAGATCATCAGTATGGAGAAATAGGAAATCAATTTGGAAAGTCAAAAGCTCTAAGAGCAGCAGTAGCTCGTGTTGGGGATATACCATACAAGAGGCATGTGGTTATTGATCCAACCTTCTGTTTATCCTTTCACATGCCACCAGCCAGGGCCCCCAGCCAGCCAGGTGGTGTTGTGCTACCCAGTCGCTGACAGGGATGCAGAGGGAAGCACTGCAGACTCCTTCCCTAGTAAGGATTTCCCAGAAAAGGGCAGAGAGCTGGCTGGGTTCCTATCAAGCAGCACTGGAACCAAGATTTTAATCTATTCCCATAGGCAGAGTCCTATTCAACTTCCAGTGAGGTATTAAAGTCTTCAGAAGTTTCACACACACGGGATCATAGCAGGGGATATGTAAAGCTGTCTTCTTTAACTTTCTTCAGTCAAGGCCACAAAAGCTGCGCTCGTTTCATGAAAGACACCTGCTCCAGGCAATGATTCCTGGCAGCTAAGCCAAGCAGTGTAGGGGCTTATGTGCTACTCACATTTAGCCCTCTCCACGTGCTCACAATGCCTAAGGTGTGCCTTCATCTCTCCAGGTTCCACTATGCTCCTGAAAGATCACAATTAAAAGGAGAGAGAGTCAAGTTAAAACACCTGCAATACTTAGGTCACCATCTACCAGAGAAACACATCGTTGCTCTGGTGCCAGGGCACATTTGCATGGCCTGAAGGCTTGGCATGAAGACATTTATGGATGCCGGAGATACAAAAGCATTTTGATATTTCAAAGCCACACAGGGCAAAGAGCATAAAGCTTTGCACTCTCCAAACTATCCACAGGCAATGGAGAGAGCTAAATCCTAAGTGATGCTTATATTAATCTTAGAAGGAAATAGTTGTTTCATGTTAAAAAAAGAGCACAGAACCAAAGCAACAGTGATCAATGGGTCAGACCCAGGGAATTAAATTCTTTCAAAGCACGGGTTCACCTCAGTGAGTTACTTCAGCCAAATCCAGATGATCCAATTGTGCTGAAAACTGTACAGCCGCAAATGGAAACCAAGTGGGACAAAAGGCAGACACACCATTAGCCACCCAAACAAACCATTTAGTTTGTGGGATTCTGGCTGAGAACTGGACACATGGAGGTGTGGAACTGTTGTACAGAAGACAATATTAGTAAAGGTGTACAGTGAGAAGGATGAAGGGAAAGAAACAAATTTGCCACTAGAAGCATTACAGAGACCTTCTTGGAGTAGTCTAGGTTCCTGTTTATTAAAATGCAATGACAATGATCATCAAGGAAAGAGATGTGTTTCTACAGGTAAACACAGGAAATATTTTCTTTCAAATCCTATAAACACAGGGTTTAAATCCTTGTTTTCTGGTCATTTTCCAGCAAACAAGAAATGAACAGTGTCAATTTCTCTTGGCAATCTAAGAGACTGGAAGAAATTGGAACCTCTTGGAAGGTGTTGTTACCAGTTCTTTTGTATATTTTGGTGCTTGGCAGATGTACTTCTCTGATGGTGAATTGCCACCACCTTTCATGTGAGGTAACACCCTGCAGCGGTGTCAGCCACAGTCCACAGCAGCAGCCGGCAAAAACTAAAGAAGCCTTTCCCACCTGGAAGCAGTGAGTGCATAACAGACTGAACGCACAGGTCCAGCTGCAACCTGAGAGGACATAAGACCTAAAACTTCCACTCCTATGAATTGGGCACTAGATGCTTAATTCCATGGTAGACGAGAGCTTCAGCTTTACAAGTCTGCATCTCCCAGCAACATAGTGCCCTCTAGCCTTAAATTGGATTACGGTTTAAGCCTCAGAGGAAAAAGCTCAGTGATATGCAATACTAATATAAAGGTTTAAGGCCAATCTTTGGCCTTATCGTTTCAACAATCCATTCAGCTGCTGATCAGCTCTGGAGAAATCTGGCAGACACACAATGCCAGGAAACACAGTATACTCAGTGCAATTTCACACCAGACGCAATACCCCCTCAGGCTTTTCCTTCCCAAAGCTGGAAGATTTACCTTCTCTATAGAGAAAATCCAACTTTCTGTGTTTTAAAACACATGTCGTATCTTCAGAAACAGTTGGATTTGGATTTGGTGCAACTAAAATCCAGAAAGCCAGAGAGAGAAGAAAAGATACTTCTCTACTAATGTGGAGAGGGAAAAGCTACTGACTATGCTGCAAACTCCTTCAGGCAAAGACGCCTCCACATGACAGGCTGCAACACAGGAGTCCGGGAAGATTGTTAAAAACTCTCCTCTAATGCTGTGCAATTGGCAGTAAGGTGTGAAAGGAAGAAGGTGAAAGAGAGATAAAAGAGATCCAAACGCTGAGTCTGCCTTGGTAACCATGCAGACCAGCTGCCCCCTCAAAAAAGGTCTGAATGTAACTTAGGGGTGAGAACGAGCAAAGATGCGCTCAGCACCGCCGGCTCCCCGACCGCACCAGCAGCCGAGCCTTGCTCCGCTCCCCACCGAGCACCCCGGCCAGGACGGGGACAACCTGCGGATGCGGGAGACCTGCTCCATCCTGCGCTGGGACTTGTGAGGAAGAAGGGAAGATCCACGTTCCGAGGGGAGGGAAACTTCAGAATGGTAACATTAAAAGGAGCCAAGAACCATACGAGGTGAAAGAGGGTGAGGAAGAAGAGCCGCACCTCCACAGCAAGAGGCCACGGGGAGCCCCGCGGGCGCCTCACCTGGGCCCGGCTTCTCGCCCAGAGTCAGGCGAGGGACGGCTCCGGGCACCGCTCCGGGCACGGCTCCGGACACCGCTCCGG
>VZTI01003366.1:747763-800734 GCA_013397865.1 Struthidea cinerea | reverse complement strand
GGCCCCCGCCGGCACTCACGTAGTGCTTCGAGGGGTTCCTCCGCTTCTCCACGTCCACCACGTTGGCGTCCAGCACGCTGTAGGACAGCATCTTCGCGCAACCCGGCGGGGCTCCGCCGCTCCCTGCCGGCGCTGGCAGCACCCTGCGCCGCGGCGATGCCGGACGGGAGGCAGGGAGACAGGCAAGGGAGGATGCCCCGGTGCCGGCTCCGCCCCTGCCGCGGCGGCGGCGGCTCCCCGCTCCCTGCAGCCCAGCCCGGCTCCTCTCCCTGCCCGCTACCCCCGGGCTGCGCGGCCACTGCGGCGGCGGCAGCGGCGGCGGGAGGGGCCGGGCCGGGCTGGCGGCTCCGCCCCCGGACGGCCCCGGGGGGCTCCGGCGGGACGGGAGCCACCGCCCCCGTGTGCCGGAGATGGCGGGCGGCTTCCCCTGGGCGCTCCGCTCCCTCCCGGAGCGCCCCTAGGCCCGGGCAGAGCCCCCGCTCTCTGCTGAGACGCCGCGGCCCGGCCTCGAGGAGGGCCTTGGGGAAGGGGCGGCCCGGGGCAGGGGGAGCGCGGGATGCCCCAGGGCCCTCCATCACTGCAGAAAGGGTCCGAAACACCCTCCCCGAGCGGCCGGCCAAGGTCACGCCGGAAACCCGCGAGTGAAGGGCCGAGCCCCCTCCCACCAGGCTCCAGCTGGGAGCTCAAGGCCGGCCACCGCTTGGGAAGGTCCCCACTGTCCTGTCCCGCGGGGACGCACAGGGGTCAGAGCTGGATGGAGGTTGCACGGACTCTCTGTTATGAGGGCTTCTAGAGCTATAAACCTATTTCGGCTCTTTGTATATACATGCACAGGTAAATGGGTATCATCTTCCTCAGTCCCACTCCAAGAAGAGTTTGCCCCAGAAATTTCAGGTGGGTTTTTTTTTTCCTTTTCAATAATGCGTCATTACTTTGCATATGATTATTTTAAAGTTACGTTAGAAATGGGAACTTCAGCATGATCTTCCAGCCCTCAGCTTGTTTCATGACATTCATTAGCTATTCACCAAATAAACTGAAGTTACTAAGATCTCTCCTTCCTCTGAAGTCTCTTGAATAGAAGCCCGTGCAGATTTTCCAGTAAGATTCCAGAGTGCTGCTGGCGGCTCAAGACCTGCCAGCCCAGGAGTGCAAAGAGGACCAGCTCCTGGCAAAATAAGCTTCTTCATTTACAGTCACAACAGTCCATCTCAATGTGATTTCCTTTGACGTGCTCTAGGCACAATTTCTGAATCAGAACTTCTACAATGTTACTGGCCCTGAAACAACAACCGTGAGACAGACACCAGAGTCACCAAGCCTTAGGTATTTGGGCCAGAAGGCCGGCATTAAAAAGTGACTGTGTTCAAACCATCGCAGGTTTCCACAGGCAGCTTAATGGAAAGAAAAAAAAAAAGGCAGGAGCAGCCCCATCAGTGCAGAAGATATCAACTACTGCCAGGTGGGAAACAGGTATCTGCTGGCATAATGACAAGGACAGATGCTCTGAGCCAGCCTTCTCCTCCCTCCTCAGCTAATATACACAGTTTACCAAAATAAATGACCTGACGTAAAACACTAAAATCCCAGCATCCCACCCCAGGAGGTACGCAGGTATACATGAGACAAGGAGGGTGACAGAGGGGAACACCCATGTACCCACTTCCATTAGCACTTTCGAGGCTTGTCTTACCTTCTTCAAGGCACCCTCTTCTCTTCTTTGAGGGACTTCCCACCTCTAATCCTCATACATGACACAAGGCAGAAGAACAGTTATTTACATTAGAAACCTTTGCTGTTTAGACTGGCCAAGAAGTCCCTGGTGTGCAGAGCAAACAAAGAAGATTCTTTCTTCAAAATGTAAATATTCAAATAATCCATTGATAAAAATATTCCTGGTGTGGCCAGTCTTTTGGGTCTTGGATGCCTGTTCCCTGTGAACCATTATCAATATACATGACACATTTCATCCCCTTCTCCTATCACCGTGTCCAAAATAAAGAATAAAGGGTCCCCTCCATTGTTGAAAACACTCAGGGTTTGTTTTAAAACAGCTTTCAAAACATGTCATTGTGAGGGAGAGACAAAACACTTCGTTCTCCAAACACCCTGCCCCATCCTTCCTGACATTCTTACTAATTGGCATCTTTTTACTGATACTCTTCTCATCCGCTCTAGCAAGGAAGGAGCTTCTATTTTCAACCAAACCTGAGACCGGTGCCTTGGGGTTTGTGCCCCTTCGGTGTCTACTCCATTCTTTCACAGCATCTGGTGCTCTGTTCACCTTTCCTCTATTCAACATGGTTTGATTCTCCTCCGCTCCAGACAACCCTCCCCACCTGTGAAGCCTGGGCAGCATTTGTACCTCTGTCCCCCTCCTCCTCCATCATCTGACGGGTTTGTGCTCACGGCCACCTCCTGCTCTCCTTGTTTGCTTGCTGCATCTGTCCATGCACGTAGGAAAAATGTGTGTTGCCAGGGGCATGGATAGTTCTTTTAAAACATGTACAACACCCAGTCTACTGGGAGTCCAATCTCCAAGTATTGCAAAGCTGGCAGAAAAATACCCAAAACCCTTATTATGCTGCAGGCTTGGGAAAATCTGCTCCTGTCTTAGGCAGCAGCTGGGAAATTGAAGCTGACGGCACTTCCCAGCCTTGTTTTGGAGAGCCAGGCTCTGGCTGCTGGGACTGAATGAAAGCGAGCCTGGGTATGCAGTGAGGAGCACGGCAGGCTGGGTGCCTGGCCAGCCCCACATGCAGAATAGCCTGCACCTGACCAGGGCTATGAACATGAGGCCGAGACACTGAGCATTTGTAGGAAAATAACTAACTCTAGAGATTTTAGTGCTAAAACTCCTAGCATTTACCTTTTTTTTCTTAAAGCCCCCATTACCAAAGTCCTATCATTGCATGGGAATATCACCGCTATTAAAACAATTTTAACACATATATTAATATAAGTATTAACTGCTGATTTAATAACTCACCTTCAAAGACTCATGCTTCTGATAAGATTCACCTGAGGAACACCCTGGGAAATTCAGCTTCTGAGGGTTGAAATAAACCAGCTATTTTTAAAAGGTTTTTTCTACTCTTTTGCTAGGTGGGTATTTGGACAAAGATTCTTTTTTTGCTTTTTTTTGAGCAAACAGGTAATCACATTAGCCTCACAGACCTAGTGCAGCTACAGCCCAGCAGCCTGGACTCTGCTCCAATTACAGCAAAAGCTGATGCGTGACAGAATGTGTGTGTGGTGTTGTCAGAGCTGGAGCATGACTTGAGTTTTCATATTTCAAGAGGACTCTGTCATGCTGGCAAATTTTTTGTAAATAAGCATTTGAGTTGTAAATTGAAAACACTTTGATCGTTAAATCAAGTGAGAAAATAAAACAAGGGACATGCTTTTCTGTGCTCCATTAGGGCCATTTCTAATGGCTCTTATTAATTCATGGCATTGTAGACAGGTAACTGCCCCTGAATGTTAACCATGCTGGGGTCTAACAGCCCTGTCTGTGGTGGCTGGAGTTGTTGTTAAAGATGATTTTCCTTTCTGTTTTCTGGCTGGGCAGCCAGGTGGAACAGAGTGTTTTCCTGTCCGACTAACTGAAGAGGCTCTAACGGTACTCAGCACCCTGGGGGGAAGTAAAATGCCATGAGCTCAGCCCCTTGGGGGAAGGGGAACTGTGCAGCGCTGTGCATGACAGATTAGCCACACAACTCATTACTGGCAACTGGAGTTGCATGCATAATCGGCTAGACATGGTACTAGAGATGTGCCCCTTAGGGTTTTATTGGCTCTGATGTGCAACAGCACAACACAGAGCCTTTGTTACACTCCCATCTCAGCTTCTGTACTTACAGAACCTCAGCTTCTTAAAGAGGCTGCTTTCCATGCAGTCCTTCCACTTCAGCGTTTCAACATGCACGGCTTTTGATAGGAATGACAGGAATGGTAGAGCCTGTCTGGCATTCAAATCTCAAACTCTGAAACAAAGCATGGCGTGATCTTTTTTTCTTATTTTTTTTTAAAGCCAATTGCATTTCAAAGCCAATTGCATTTCATCTTCTTGGGAGATTACTGCTCTTCAAATGAAATTCACTCTGGAGATAAATAGGCCCAGCTAACACAGTAGAAGGCAGCCGAAGGAACCAGCAGCAGTGCTGGCAGAGCAACTCCCCCCTTCTCTAGCACAGTATCTTCGTGCCCCTTCCCCTCCCACCCTCCTCACCAGAGCGCTGCTTTGTCAGCCCCTCTGTGCAATCTGGTATAATAGAAAAACCAAAATAATCATTCCTTCTGCAGGCAGGGTACATGCTTTTCCAACAGCATAACAGCTTTTACTTACATTATAGAAGAGCTGCTTCACCCTCTGGACCTAAATTATAGATTATCCTTTCCTTGAAGCAGCTATCTTACAGTTTAACCCTTTCATGACCAACGTTATTTTTCAGTCCTCTCTTAGCAGTTGTAGATTAAGGATTTCCCACTGTGGTATGTGCCCTGCACGCTGTTTAGAGTGGTAGCAGCACATTGCACACTGCTTTTCATCCATGTACACCTTGTACTTTTCCATTTTTACAGAGGCTTTGTAGATACCTCTTGAAGTGCTTAAAAAAATAAAGCAAGACCAAGCCACACTTTTCTTTATTTATGATATACGTGTCAGGCTTACGTTTGGGACAGCTGAAGTTTACCAAACTGATCACAGGTTTGGATTGGGATCCCTCGGGTTTCTTCCTGGATGCTGTCCCTGACTTCAGTCACTCTCACTGCTCTCAAAATAGCACATTTTGAGACTGGTTTCTGCCTTATCCTCTGCAAAAAACATGGTAATCTCCATTACTGAAAACATGGGCTTGTTAAAATAAAGTCAGTCTAGGAAGAAATAGTCTTTCTTTGCGTTTTCTTCCCATGTTACCTCTATGTATACATACGTGGACACCGAGATTTAAAATTTCCACCAACCCTTTTTAAAATTTTAATT
Source organism: Struthidea cinerea (assembly GCA_013397865.1). NCBI lineage: Eukaryota > Metazoa > Chordata > Aves > Passeriformes > Corcoracidae > Struthidea > Struthidea cinerea. The sequence continues at coordinate 795,747 of VZTI01003366.1, read as the reverse complement.
TCCTTGTTTACTGTTTTTACTCATTCAACCCCTTCTGAAACCAAACAGTAATTTTATTTGGCTGCACAGTCCCTAGAGAAAGTAGAAGACTTCATCTGCCAATAACCAAACCAGAAAACATTTGACTGTGAACTATAAAAAGGTATAAATAAAACCTTATGAAAAGTGGCTCGTGGAACTGCAGTTTGAACATAGGTGGTGAGCACACAAGCTTGGCACTGTAAGGAGAATCTCTAACATCCAACCTCTACTACTCAGCAGTGGAGTGTATTGATTTTTTGTTTTGTTTTGTCACCTTCATGCAAAAGCAAAGTAGTTTTCCCAACTGAGAGACTTCTGTGGGAAGAGAACTTCTAGATCTCCTCAACAGGAACATCATCTCATGGGTAGACAAAAACAGTTTGGTTTTTTCGCCCAGTCATTGGACTGGGGTTAGACTTTGTAGGGCAGTAGTGGAGATGCTTGAAAAAAAAAAATGCCCTGTAGAATGCTAATTGCTTGTAACAAGAAATGAGATCATCCCAAAACAAAAAATGCCCCATGGAAAGCCAAGTTACAGTTTCTCTAGCAGGGCCTGATGCAGGTGTGCTTTTCAGCTTGGAGCAGTGGACACACCATCCACATAATTCCAGGCATTTATTTGGATCCAGACGTGTTAAGGCCTGGCCATGCAGCACCAGGAATGCAAACCTAAAGAACCATTTCACTAATGGACTCTTTCTCAGCCACTTTTCTGGTGACTGAGGCACACAAACCACCTATGAGACAAGGGCAGCTTTACCTTCAGGATCATTCTCATCAGTTCATGACAACATCTGTGTGACAATTATATTATCCTGACCATTTTGGTCCTCAAAGGCATGTTGGTGGCCAACTTTCACTTTAGCATCTGCCATTGAGCACCCAAGCACCTTGGTCTTTTAGGAAGGACGAAATACTCTGCAGAACAGAACTATTCAAGGATAGCGTAAGGAGGGCAGAGGAAGAGCATATAAATACTGCTGTGCTCTATGTAAATTTGCCCACCTGTTTATGCTAAATGTTCTCTTACTCCATTTTTCCTGACCTCATTTCCTCCCCTGCTTTCTAATTGCAGAAAATAAAACAGTACAAGTCCTTGCTTTCATTACATGCAACACCTGCTGCCTGTTCTGAAACAGATGTCTACAGCATCATTAGGCAATTATTTCTTCAGCCTTTTCCAGTAGGACTCATTTCAAATGTCTTTGTGCTAAATCCTCCTCCTTCAGCTTCCTCTGTATTTCTCATCCTTTCCTACATTCAGAGTTCCAACAAAAACTCTTCTCTCTATCAGTTTGCTCTTGTTATGTTTGTCCTGGATGACTGTACTCACAGAAGGACAGAGACTATAACTTATTTGAACCAGGAATTAAGTTCAAGAGACTTTTACTGGGGAAAGAAAGACAAGGTGAGGACAGAAAACAGTGAGACAGTATTAGTCAGCAGTGTAGGCAGTAGTGCAGAACACCAGCTGGCTTGCTACAGCTCAGAGGTTTTTTTTGTGGACAATATGGCAAAGAAGAGTTTTACACGAACACAAGGACAGCCCCTACACTCTCAATGCAAATGACCAATACTGTCAACAAGAGAAAAACCCAGCTCCAAAACACCCCAAAAAAGAGAAAAACCCTTTTCATTTCTGTACCACCTTCATACCTTGCCAAGAAGAGCACATGTTAGAATCAGTTAGGCCTGCAGGACTTGCAGGACTCCATTGTTGGGGAAGACATTTGAGAGAATATATTCCTCCCTGCTATTTCCAAATATCACTGTAATATTTGGCTGAAGTTGCCACGCCTGAGAGGAACCATGAACTTTCCAGGCCAGTAACAGACTTGGCATATACTGCATTTAATCATGTTGGTTGCTATGCAGTGACATACATTTGCTATTTATCTTACCTTGTTCCCAGCAGAGTGATGTGAAGGTGGCAGAGAGCTCCAGTTGTAGCTGGTAGGGAAGGAGTATGCATTCTTCCAGTGAATAACAAAAAAGCAAGCTAAAACAAGAGCTGTAGGACATGTTGTGCCAGGTTAATTGGCACTGCAGTGTTCAGTAGTTCAACACTTTTGAAAATTGTTCCTTTAGGTTATTTCTTCCACTGGCAAATTCCTGGTTATGTTATTCTCAGGCAATCTTGTTAATCTGGGCTGGTTTCAACTTGTAAATTACTGTGAATAGATTAGTATAGCCTCCATTGCATATTTAAAAGATATTAGTGGGAATGGGCTGGTGGCATCATTAACAATCAGTTGCTCAACTTAGTACCCCAATGCAGCTTTACCAGATTTTAATGGATTTGCAATTTGGCATCATGACTGTCTTAGGGCAATCTCTATGAGGAAACTTCTGGAAAAACTGTCCAATCATTTCTTAAAAGAGCACTTGCAGAACAAGTACTTCTTGTGGCAGCTGAAGTTACAGGAACAGGTTCCTTGGGACTGTCCTGTGTGTGGTTTCTCTGGTGTTGTATGAATTTCTACCTTCCCTTTGACAGAGGCAGTGCTTCAGGCTTCCCTCTTCTATCAGTGCATCCGTTTCCTAAAAATGTGCCAGACCACAACAGTTAAGGGTCCTTCACACCTCTTAACTAGCCAAAGTCACTTGGGGTGGTGGGACAGAGGTTGACAAATGCCCAGACGCACAGTATAATCATATCAGAATAGAATCACACTTTCTCAGAAAAAAACAGGCTAAAAGGAGACACACTAACTAGACACAGAAGCTAGAAGTCCACATCAACTTTACAGATCCTGTCTGCAAGGAGATCTGCAAGGACATGAAAGTGGCAGGGAGAGGCAGATAGCTTCTATCAGGGGCGTGACTTCTGCTTGTTCAGGTTTGGGCAAGACACAACTCTTTTATTTTTTAGTTTTATTTATTTTGTACTTGGATACCTGCAAAAAAACCCCATCACTAGGATATTTAGGGTGCTACTGAATCTTTGGGAGGGTGGGGTGGAAAGAGCGTTGTTTTTCTGAAATTGCAGCTCTTTCCTGCTGCAAACTACACCAGGAAGAAAGCTGCCTCTTCTGGTGCCTAGACAGGGAGCAAAGGACAGCCTGCTGGAATCAGAACAGGCTGTGAACGGTGTCAGGTCAGTTAGGCAAGGGATTATTCTGAAAGTTTCAATTTTTGACAAGGATATTTGAGTTAGGAAAGATAAAGCAAACAAAATAGAAGAAGGGGGTTTGACGGGATCTGTACTGTGAATGAAATAAAGTGCCCAAGAAACGAGTCAGAGGGGAGAGTGGAGTTCAGGAATAGATGAAAGAAATTAGGGGGGAAGTCTCGGTGCCTGGCAGGGTATATTGCTGGGAATGAAACCCAAGATCCCTGGCTCAGCATTTCCCTGCTGCCCACAAGGTTCCACAAAAATGTTGCTGTAATGCTGGGACTCCTGGAGGATGGTAACCAATTATTATAACTATTCTTTTATCTTTGTGGCTGAACATTTTTTTTGCTCTAGCCTGGAGGGTTGGGGCAGGAGGACTGGAGACTGTGCTGAAAGACAGCAATAAAGAACACAGCACTGCACTGACAGGAAGTTTCAAAATTCAGGGTGCCCATGGGATCTGAACTTGCTCCCTTCCCATTAAGAGGTAAGTATAAAGATACAAATCTTTGCTAGGCACATCTTTTCCCTACAGGATCAGCTTACTCTCAAAGTAAACCAAACTCCATTTCTTTGACAAACAGATTTCCAGTACTTTGTCTTGTAATTCTCCGTGTGGCTCCATGCCTCACTGGCTGCTCATTGATGAATTCCCACTTCGAATAATGAATTAGCAACTCCTGTTGATGGTGTTCATCACTGGAATACACAAGTATACACAGATCCAAAACAGTAACAGCTTTTATTCATGTAGCTAATATTTAACTTTGTCATTTATTAGTTTAAAAGTAAAGCTTCATTTCCCAGGTAGGTTGTGTAAAACGCATGCCCTCATGGGTCCAAATTTACAATCCAAAGATTTTGGAACAAGAATACTCAGAACTCAAATATCTGGATTTCTATTTTTATGAAGTCTTCTAAGAAGTCATAAGAGGAAACAGGATCCCAGCAAAAATATGATACAAATAAAAACAAGGAGACTGTCTTTGCCTTACAGGCCTTGGAGAGCAAGATGACAAGACAAGCAAAGCAATATGCATGGAAAGAGAGGCAGAAAAAGATAAAGCTAATAGTACTAATACAAGAGCAACTTTTCCTAAGTCCCACTCCAGCATCTATCCATTCACTCTCTCCCACACAGCCACAGAGTTCTTCTCTAATTGCTCCCATAGAACTTGTAATGACTAGGATTACGAAAAAAATGAGGCCTATGCCCTACACAGGGAGCTGTATCATCCGCAATTTACAAAAGGGGGAAACTGACGCATGAAGCAACCTCATCTTTTCTCTCACGTAAGCAGGGGGTAGGGACTGAAAGTAAAGCTGTTCCTTTGTTTCCTCACCATAAAAGCAATCACTGTGCATTTTGCTAGAATAGAATATTGAGATTCTTAGGTAATTTTTGTTCTCAGGTGCTGCATTTCTATGGAAACTTACCTTTTTAAGGTAACAGAAATGCCAACCGCTTTTAAAAATTCCATTTTCCTTACCTACCTTTTACTGCCGTAACTGTTGCTATGGAAACTGGAACTCGCCATGAAGCAGTTCTACACCACGAATTCTCACTTGCCAGTTTTACACTAACGTGCCACCTTCTAAGTCCTTTAATAAACCAGTAATAATTGTGTTGCCTAACGAGTTTTCAAATTAAACAAAACAAGAAAGCATGCTTTCAGTGAATGCTGTACACAATATTTTGTAGGTGTGGTCTAAGAATTTTAACAGTGTGCATGATATGACTCTGTTGGTTAAGGATATGATCTTTAAACAGAGAGACAGTTTATTTGCAGTAAAAGCCCTAGTGTGTGTAGTTAGATTTACATAAAGGTGACTTATACCAACATGGGTATGTCTAGACTGCTGTCACAGAAGCACACTGTAGAGATACTGAGTGAATGGGTAAATCAGCCAACAGTGAGCTCTGTGCTCCCACAGCTCCTCAGGGTACTGCTGTGCATGTGCATGTTGTATTCCCTGTAGGTGCAGGAGGGAATGCTCTCAACCAGAGTAAGTGTTAACCTGGGCTGGGTGGCTACTGTGGAAAAAATAAAGCATGCAAGCTTAAGACACAACTATTCTGTACAGATAGGCAGAATCAGAATCTGTGTAGCTTAAATCTAGACTCCTCTATTAACTTTAGCTTAACCTTTCTTTCTTGTAAAAACTGTAGACTCCCTTGTGTTTATTCATCTTACTTCCCTGAGACAACTCACCTGAGAAAAATCCCTTTTTCCTGTTCTTGGGGAGTGAACACCATCGGAACACACCCTCCATCACAAGATGGACAAGAGTTGAGCACTCCCAGCAAGGATCAACTTCAAAACTTCCAAGGACAGGTTCTTTCCAGAATAATTTACCTGTGTTTCCTGAGACAAGTTCCTTCCACCTCATCTCCGAGGCTTTGCAGTTGTTCAGCACTTTTGAAATGCAACAGGGGCAGGACTGATGCAGATACAAGTGTCTGCGCTTTCTACCTCCAAGCATAGAAAATCAGTGGACAGGGATTTTAGGCAAACTTTACACAAAAAACCACATCTAAAACACAGGAAGTGCAGCCTCAGAGTTGGAGGCAACAGAATTTGCACGTGTAACTATACAAACTGCAAAGCCCAAAGATGTAATCCTATTTCGGTATGAATTTTAAAGAGATATCCTAAAGAGCAACATGATCTCCAAACTCTCATTTCCTCCCAGAACTCATCCAGCCCACACACTCAGCTGTCATCCTCAGGAGAACCAGGGTCTTTCTTCTGACTTAAGAGAGATCACCTTTCCCACTGAGCTAGCACTGTTCCTTTAACCCCTTCCCAGCAAAATGAGTTTCTGCTAATACAGAACATTTCAAGAAAATGGCCAAACCAGTCTCTTAAATTAGATGCCATGCTTTTCCACATGGTCTAAAAACACCTTGCAATTTCCTTTAAAATATCCTCAAACTCATGCCAAATAAGCAACTTAATCATATGTACTGCTTAATTGTGGGCAACTCCTGAAGTGAATTTGAATTTAGGAATCAATATTCCAAGCTACTTCTTCCATAGACAGCCCTTGTTTTTAAGCATCACTTCAAACTGATCAATAATCAGAGCAGGAATTTAAAAAGCAAATCTCCCCTGTGGCCAACCAGATCTTCTCAGAAACATAAATTAAAGCTTCAATTCCCCTCAGTACCACTTCACTCAGAATCTGCCTTCTTTCCCTGATTTACAGAGAGAGATATTCAGGGCATGGGGAGGGAGTGGGGAACACTCTACAACTCTTCCTTAATCCTCTTCTGTTTCCCTCTGCACAGGTACATGCCTTCAGCACCTGTTCAGGGCCCATATTAAGATCTGACTAGAAGGTACCTGACTCAGAGCACTGCAGCAATGTGAGGAGCAGGGAAATCTGTAAGGAAACCGACTCTTGAGTCCTGCAGCACGCAGGGAATACACAGCAAATGAATGATTCATACATAGCTCTCTACTACGAACAAACTTACCATCTCTTTAAGGCCAGAGTTTTCCACAGGCCTCTGAATGCAAATGCCAAATATTTTGTCATGCCTTTCTCTTAGCCTATATCTCACTGCAGCCAGGGCTTGGAGGGAGGCAGATAATATAACAAACCAGAGAGCTGGCGCACATGGGGCTACTCACTGGCTTTCCTCATGCATATGGTTTATTTTTCCCTGCTATGTCAATCCTTATAGGGCTTTACCACTACAGCTGCCTCCTGGGAGTCTGCTGTTTCAACTGTTACAGGGAAGGTGCAGAGGAAAGAAGGATAAATTCAATCTTTTGTACTCTTTTCAAGTTAAAGGTCTCACCTCCACACCATAAATTAAACAGATTAATTAAACAGACAAGCCTCTGCAGCAGCAAGCCCTCTCTAAGGGTAAATATTGAAGAACTTTGCTTTTTAACTGTTGCATATAACAGAGTTGTGATTATTCCAGATCAAACATCTGGCATGGTAACCTTCTTTAGGCCAATGTTGTTTCATCTATGTCTTGTGTTCTTCTGCAAGCACAGATATGGGTAGTATTTTACCACAAAAGTGACAAAGAATAAAAGACACAAAAGGCAATAGGCAGAGGAGGTTACAGTGGGTCTCAATGGCTTCTGTATTTTCTTTTCCAAAGCATCTAATTTATGTTTTACCATTTGTGATGTAGGAAGCAACTGAAACAGCAAAACAGTAGCTGATTTTGAGAATTCTGGTCTGAAGAGAAACCACACCAACAGGCATCAGTAGCCCAGACGGGAATGCAGAGGAATGCAGACATGCTTGAGAACCAGTGGGCAAGGCTGCAGGATGGGGAAGGGATGCAGGACCCCATTCCTGAATACTACTTTACGGAGAAAGGTGAGCACTGCTTAAGTAGTGGGAAAGCTGTCCAGATTGAGGAATATGTATTTACAGCCAAAGGTGCACCACCACTGCCAGGAAGGACAGGCAAATCCTTCTGTTTGTGTGTCCTTTCTCTAGGTGTTATGAAGTTCACATAAAAAGAAAGATCCACAGCTATTACCACATGAAACCTCGCAAGATCAGTCTTTAAGCCAAAAAAATATCTCCTGAGATGACCACTGCTGTAAACAGTGATCTTGAGCAGTGACTTTTCTTTAGGCCCACTGGATGCAGATGTGAGGATGGCCAGTGTCTCACCCTACTGCAAGGAAAGAGCCAAGTTTCTTTTCCAGTTCCCCTGCTAGATTAGAATGTCCAGAATCAGTTTGATACAACTTTCACTAGGAATAGCAAGGAAGTCAGCAAGAATATTAAAGCAAGTATTTGAACAACTTCTCTGAAGCTGGACAAAAACAGCATTTGGAGAATCGGAAGGCTCTTTTTTATCCCCATCTAGATCATACCAGCTAATGACAGCTTCTCACAGTCTCTCAACCTCTCCTTGTTATCTTTTCTCTTTAAAATACCATAAAATATCCTGCCATAGTGCTGACAACATCACTGTTACTCTCCAGTAGTTCCAAGACACGGTGCATCACCACTTCATCCAGAGAGGGGTTGTAGCTCTGCCGAACACAACTCAGGACATGAAGGAAATGGCAGCCTTTTTCAGCATCTGCAGAAAAAAGGAAAATGTGGCCAGGCATGGAAGAAAGATTTCAGTCTAGCTGTCTCTTTTGAACTATCATAATACAGATCAGTCATGAAAATCCCAGAGCCCTAGACACTAAAGCAGACGTGTGTATATTCAGAAGAAAGAGATCCTGTCTGTCCCTACAGTTCTCCAATTATCAACTGTTCCCAGTGACTTTTCTGGGAAGTGTCAGGGCTGTAACAGTAGTAATGAGGGTGAAAGATAACTCAGTCTAGCCAACTCTTAACATACAAGGCTCATTCAGTACAACTTGATGAAGAGGTTAATAATGTGGGGGTACCTCCACTGTCCACCTGTGCAGGCCATCCAGTTTTTGCAACTTTAGAAGGAACCAAAACAAAGTCATTTTTCTGAGACCCAACTTCTCAACCCTCTAGCATAGAAGGGAGGTGCGTGGTCAGGGCCTGTAACCGCTGGCCCAACGCTGGCCTCTTGTGGAAAAACTGCTGCACTGCAACTGCATTCACCTCGCAGTGCAATCCCATTCCTGCCCCTCAGAATACTCAGACAATTACGGTAGAAGAAAGTCACGGAACATCAGTATCAGATTTTATCTCCTTTTAAGTGGAATTATCCCTGCAATGTACAAGAGAACAGAAGTTTAAAATAAGCCCCTTTGCTAGGGGGAAGCACAGAGGTCCCTCATGGCTGCACACAGCTATTCTGTGCCAGGTGGAGCATTGTTTGAAGCTGTCCCAGTAATAATTTCCTCCAACAAACCCTGTAACCCACTAATCATCAGTGCTGCAAGCTCCCAGTCCCCCAAGTTCTGAAGTTCACAACACATTTCTTCTCATTGGCTACCAATGGAAAACAGGCATAGATCAGATACATCAGCACAAGTTATTTTCCTTCTCCTTAGCTCACGTGATGCAAGGCAAGTTTGATAAGGGTACTGAGAAATTGCCATTGGCCGGGGGGGGCCCTATATTTTGTTGTGGCTGCCTTTGTTTTTTTTAGTTATTGTCTACTCTAGAATCTGCTGAGCTCCAGAGCTGCCTTAGAACATGCTGAGAAAAATCACTGGTAGATAGTGGTAAATAAACAGTTCAGCCTAATTCTGATTAGGCTGTGAGTCAGAAGTATCCAGCATGATAAAAAGACCTTTGCAGCTGATAGCCAGAAATGTGTCCACCACCTTGGGAGAGGTAACTGCAGAGAACAGAACAATGCCTCTACCTGGTCATACTGACTGTGATGGCAAACAAAATGGGTAGCTGCTCTTTTCATTTGTCATAGGTTTGTCATAAGAAGGTCAAACTGCCCATCCCTGATCTAGAGTAACTTAAGTCTCAATGAATTACATTAATGACTCAAGTGTTACCTAACAGTACAATGTGTACTTTTCCCCTAGATGCTGGTGGAAAATGGCACTTTGGGGTGGCTGCAGGTGTGTACAATGATTAAGTAACCCCAAAACACTCCTGTCCCTCTTTCACTAACATCCTGGGTTCTTGCTTTTGTCCAGGAGCTGAGGGAAGCCAGGCTGTGATTAACTGTCCTGCCTGACAACCAGCATCAGAGGGGACAGAGTTACAGAACAACTACCATTTGCCCACTGCAGACGTCTCACACAGGGTACATTCTGACAAATTTAACTTCAAGTGGTTCTGGGTTTTGTCCTCTCTACCACTAGCCTGATCTAAGCCTAAAAACAGAGCAAATTTATAAAACAAAAGAAAGAAACAAACAAAACAAAAACCAAATCCATTTTGCAGTTCAGTCTGGTGTCAAAATGAGCTGTCTGGCTATATTAAGTTTCTAGATGGACCTACAGTGGTCTCTCATGAGCGCATTTAAGATCAGGAATTATAAGTGGAGTCAAGGACTAGGTTTTTCATGTGGGCACATTACAGATCAGGGCTTGTGCAGCTCTGAGTAGGCACACTGAAGATTTTTTTTTTAAATATGTACAATAGTTTCAGACAGCTGAAAACTTGCAGGGTTGGGCCTGGGAATGTGTCACAACTACAGCAGTGGGGCAAGGCGTTGCCTGGAAAACTGGCAGAGAAGTAACTCATTGGGGAGAAGAGTTTGATTTATGATAAATCATCCTTCTTGTCATGGAAGATTACTATTACTCTTGGAGGAAAACGGGTAGGAATTTCTTGCAACAAACAAGCAGAAGCCCTAGAGGTGAATGCCCATATCCTTGTTTTCCCCCTGGGAGCCATGCGGGCGGCTGGGACCGCGCTCCCGCCAGCAGAGGGGGGCCGGCAGCCGCGCTGAGCTCCGCGCTCTTGCATCATCCACTGACAACAAATACCCGCTGTGCCCTGTTGGTTTCGATTGAAGCTTCTTGGCTTTGCTTCTACTGCCAATGACCAGGACACTGAAATGGTCCTTCTGGAAAACAGCAAAGGGAGACTGACCTGGAAATTGTCCTCTTTACAGCAGGAAACTAAGTAGGGGAAAGCTTCAAGGAGAACAAGAGGGTTTGTAAAACACTTGCTAATTTTAAACTGCTTATTACGGAAAACATGGCTTTGAGGACTCAGGACTCTTCAAAGTTATCTGTGTGACTGATCTACAAATTACTCTCTGCTGTTGACTTTTCCTGACCGAAAGAACTTCCCAACTTCTCATGGATCACAGACTACTTTACCACTGTGACAATGCACAAGAAGGGAACAAACAGGAGGCAGTCACTCAGTGCCTCTGTCAACTGTACAGAGGTTCTGGCCTTGATAGTGGCACAGTTATATAAAAAAAGCAGGCTGCCAGGAGAACTAGCTGATGTATAAAATGAGCAAAGGAATGATTTGACTCTTAGAGAAATGATGTTTGTTAATTGGATGAAAGGCAATAAAACAATGTGATACACTATTTGTTGCACTGAAACAGCCTCAGGCAAACAAGCCCATATTAACCTGCATGCCCAGGAGTAACCCCTTCTCCCAAGACCTTGTCTACAATTGTACCATTTCTTAAGGTAGACAGTTAAACTCGATATTGTCTCAGCCTTTTTTTCACTGCAGGATAACCATCATACACCAGGTCCTACAAGTGCTATTGTAGTTATGATAGTATAGGGATATGAGCAATTTAAGATTTTATGCCTTGTGTTCCAGTCAGTCATTTATTCTGTACTAAAGCACGTTCTATCCCACAAATAGCTGCGCCGGCAGCAAATGATCCCTGCTGACACATTCTATCCCATGAACTGAAAGACACTTTGTAGCAATGTACCCGTGTAATTAGCAGGCATTCAAGTCAAGAACAAGTTATCACTATGGCAATAAGACACAATAGGTTTGAGGGACAGGGATAACTCAGAAGCCACCTGAGGCACATTATCTGAAAAGAAGTAGACTTTGTTCATCTGAAATCCTTAACTCCAAAGAAAAACCACCTGAGCTTAAAATCTACAAGGAATATCCTACTGACTTAAGCAAGTTTTATTGTTGACTTAAAGGAGGTGGGGATTTCACCTTTCTGCACGGTCACTTTTGTGTCAACTCCCCAGCAGAAACTGAACCAGCAAGATTTGCTACTTCTCCAGAGTGCAAAGCAACAACTGCTAGGTGGTGACCTGACTTCATTACATTTGGTTCCACCCAAAATCCAAGTATTCTCAAAAGATACAGATCTAAGATAAAGGCTGCTTATTTCAGATCGGAGAGGTTTGCTTCCTGCCGGGCACACCTGCTCTTTCTCTCTCCACGCTCACAGGAAGCTGCTCCTGCACTCATGCTTGTAGCTGTCCTGATTAGCTACATCAGCAACAGCTCGAGTTCAAGGGTAAGGACAAGCAGCATATCCAATCCAGCAGCAGGAGGAGATACTGTCATCAATTATCAGCACCAGCTCATCAGAGCTTGATCACCCTGCTACTTACGCCTGGGTTTTCGACAGTCTTCTTTAATCACATCAAGGGTCACTTTAAACAGCTCCTTATCATGGTCAGTCACCTGAAGAAAAAAGAAGAAACTGGCCTTGCTGTTGAAAAACGATCCAATGCCATGGTGCATTCTAAGCTAACACTGCCATAACTACACTCTGCATTTTATGCTGCCTCCAAGACTAATAACGAACATCAAATCTTCAGGCATTATTTTTACTACTATTAGCAGCATCCATGAGTTAGGTGAAGAACATGATACAACTAAGTCTGACCCAAAGGAGGGTGACTGAGTCAGTAGAACACCAAGCTTGAACCCACTTTGATAAGGAGAACTGTCCCAGGCCCCAGGTTTCAGTGAGCTCAGCTGGATCAGAGCAGTTTGGCAACGCAGTGAATACAGACAGAACTTGGAACAACCTGGTTGGCGATACAGAGGTAGAACCAACAGTGAAGTAAGCTGCAGATAAGACTTTTCAATAAACTGAGAGCACCTGATGTCCAGCTTCTCTTTCTGAAACTTTTCTACTATTTCTGCAATATTTTTACTGTCTTTACTGACTATGAACTTGTTTGCAACCACAGCTCAGTTCCTTACATGGTATAAGTCCTTGGAGCTACTAGGTTTCTGGAAAACCACTCCTTTTTCTTGTAGCATCTTTATTGCTTCCTTAAAAACACTGTGAATCCTTTTGGAACTGGAGTTACTTTTTGACTTCACCTGGATGGGAAGAAAGGAATGAAGCAGATGGTGAGAAATCTCAGCTCAACCAAAGTTACCATCAAAAGCTCCAGATGCTTTCAAGAGGAAGAGGACTTCAGGTCCTCTTTAACATGAATTTTGTTACACATTTTTCTTCATTTAGTAATTCACAAGTCATATCTGTTATGTATGAAATAACCAATATCCCCGAGCTTTAAACAAAACCCAAACACCAGAAACTTGTGCCATTCTTAGGAACCACAATCTCTAAACTGCCTTCTTTGTGATTAGTAGCTATTTGATGATGTACCAAGAACTCTTTTTTGGAATAGACTTGTGATGCTTGCAGATCATTTGACTTTTTTTTAAATCAAGCTTTGTTCACTTCCAGAGTTTTCCTGGTAATAAGGCTAGGAAGGTAGGAAAATCAGTGTTTTGTAGGGTGATATTCAGGAGGAATCCAAGTGCTGAGGACTGGATTCCCATCTCCTGATTTCAGGGAAAGGAGAAAACTGACAAAACCAGTATTTGTTTCTTGCCCCCTTTGTTTCCAAATTTTTACAAACATTCTGGCTATGCTCTCAGGAGCTTCTCCATAGCCTAATGAAGTGAAATGATAAAGAGCATGCAAGAAATTAAGACAGGTATATGAAATTAGGAAACAAAGGATTCAGATCTGAGGGTAGGTGGGAAATTAGTTTCTTGTGAAAGGAGAACAGTGTGCCTGGAAGTCCATAACTGAGGTTATTTAGAACACAGGGTTCCATGTTTGGGACACATCTAACAGAGTAGGAAGGAAGGAAGGGGAGGGGGGAAAAACAAAACCAACAGGGAAAAGCAAGGTTTGTTTGGAAGTAGAGCAGAGCTAAGACAGTGGAATGACAGCTAGGGAAGTAGAAGAAAATAATTAGTTGTGGAGAGGGGAAAGTATGGGTAGATAAGAGCAAGACTATGAGATACTCTTCTCCATCTCCATCTCCATCTGTCCTACCGTGTCCTTCAATCTCCCATTTATCTACAGAGACTGCTTCAGTTCCCCAGTTGCTGTTTTCTCATCTGCTGGGAGCACACTGTGCTCCCTGTGGTTTTCTTTGAGAAGGGAGCTGAACTGCTTCCCACAAACCAACATGTGATAACTAGAACCACACCAGAGCAACCAGAGCAAGATTTGCGAAGCCATTCCTTCAGCTATCAGCATAAATGCTCCCACCCTGCTCTGAACGAAAGTCACCAGACACAGCTCAGAAGCCTCGGGAGCAAAGCAGGCGATCACCATGCACTAGAAAGAATTTACATGAATATGCGAAACAGACACCACAGGAGCAAAGGAAGAATATCTTTTCACAAAACATTCATTCAATCCATTTGCAATTCTTAAGTGACACTCCAACAGCCTGGAAGCTGATGTACCTAAGTGGGAATAGTTCAGGGATCCAAATGGGTATTGGTGTTAGCATGCATCACAAGTTTCTGCATCCTGTTCCTCCAGCAAACCCTCAGTATTTCAACAGGCCATAATCACATCTCTCTCTCTGTCCCACGACAGCTAACTCTCTTTTTCCTCTCAAATCACCAGCAAAAAATAATTGCCTAAAACTTCAAGATAATTAACACAGAACAATGGCTCTTATTCTCAGTTCAGTTTTCTCTGCTTCAGACTGAAGGATTCAGTGCCTGAACCTTGTCTGTCCTCCTGTCCACCACAGCCATCAATCTGGATAACAACAGACTCTACTTCTAATTACAAACTTGGCCATACATCTGGACATCGTTCCAGTTACAGCATTAATACCACTATGGTATTTCTCTTCATTGTGCCTCTTCTGATGAACTGAAGAAACAAACATAAAATGCAGCAGGAAGGATTAAAGGAAGAGTATTTGCTCAAGGAAAAGCACATTCTTAAAGCCATGTGTAAAATGAAGAGACTTTGCCTCTCACTCAAATGCAGTAATAAATCCTCAAGAATGTAAGAAATTGCTAGCAAAGCAATCAACTCAAGACTCTGATCAATTTTTAATGTGAAAGCAAATATTTGGGGAGAAAAAAACATAAAAATATTTCCAAAGAAGCACAATAATTATTCAGTGTGGCTTACCACTGAAATCCTGTCAGAAAAGGGAGATAATTAAAAACAGACTCTGTGTGAACTGACACACAGCTCAGCCTGGATGGATACTGAAACAGAATCACTAAGAATGCAAGTCAAGGCATTGACAGAGTGAAAGCAGTGAGGCTTTATTATAAGTAAGCAGCTGCTACAAATCAGCACTTTCTCATATGTGCTGCAGAATCCACGGAAAAGGGCTCCATGGCAAAAGGACTGTTTCTGAAAAAAAAATTAGGGCTCCTGCCCACTTTAATAATATCATATTATATATTAATGTAATAATATTGTACATTATTGGTGTTTAATATTACCATAAAATGACAGGAAAATTTTGGGGTTTTTTTCCTAGTGTGCTCTAGAATATGCTTCCTCCTCTCCATTCCTCTGGGTAAAGCAGCAATTAAATTTCTTCGTCAACACAATCTAAAATTGCTTCGTCTGCTCCTTTGGTCCATCCAAAGTAACTCCAGCATCTCATCCTGCAAATACGTAAGTCAATACTCCTCCCCACTACCTCTCACAATGTTCACACCTCCTTTTGCTAAGTGCCCTCCTTGGGCATGCCTTAGTTTCAGGGTGCACCATTTCAGGTTCTCTGAAGCAGTAACAGGAGTGTCTTCCCCCTCTCTTCCAAAGCATATCCTTTTCAAATAAATTAAGCTGTACATCCAAACACAGGAGCATTCAAGAATCAGTCATCTCTTTAGCAAAACATATGTGTGTGTGTGTGTGTGTGTGTGTGTGTGTGTGTAACCTGAGATAGAAGCAGCTATTAAATAATAATTTTACTATCACTACCCTCGCTCCCAAGACCAGCCAAGGGCTCTGTAGCAAAGCCAACAGAAGAATCTATGTATCCATAATTAAGTAGGTACTTTAATCAATATATTCCACCCGAAAGGTCTCACATAGCTTAGTGGGCTGGTGCTGTGCAACCGGTTATTCTCAGATATTTAAAACAAGACAAATTCTCTGTACAATCAATAATAGGTCAAAGAAATGAAGTGGTACAGGAATTAGTGAGTCTGTTCAAAACACTGGAAGTATGTAACCTTTGACTCATTATGAATCACACCCTGATGGTGTTAAAGTTTGTGGTATAACCATGTGATTCTACTCATGGAATCGCCCTTTGCAGTTTCTCATGTAATATTTAATTCTGGGTTTAGGCAGGTGACAATTTTAGTAATAGTGATCCTGGACATGTCAGTCCTGAAGTCCTATAATAAGCTTTGCAATATACATATTTAAAGCAGCAGTGAAGCTCCCTCGAGAGGCGGAAAGACAAGCACACTGCATCAAGAACTTATAATGAACTGTGTTACACCTACAGTACAGGGAAGGCACAGACAGTGTGAACAACACTGTAAAACTCCCTGCTTTAACTACTTGTTGCTGACCTTGAGATAACATTCAAATCAAGAGAAGTACAAACAGCACCCTCCGGAAAGCACAACTCAGGTTACGTGTCCAAGCTAGTGACATTCACAAACTGGAATGGTAGCACTAAAATAGCACATGCTATAGTTTATGCATGGCAGAAGGGCAGAAAAATGGTTCAAGACTGGCTGGTTTACAGCATTTAATCCAGCTGACAAACAGGATGGATCCAGTTCACATGTCGCTTTCTTTAAAATAGGAACCAAAGGCTTGTCCATTTGCCAAACATAATTGCCTAAGTCCAGCAAGTACACTCTGGAGGTTCTCTAAGCACAAAATTACTTTTTCTTGTTTTATTTGTAGTCTTCCTTCTGGTACCCACCCCTCCAGCCTCAAAAGTTGTTTGTTTTAAGGGACAGGGAAAAGGCTACAGCTTAGGTATAGATGGGGCACTGGTTATGCAAATTAAAGCTCCACTGGCTTTGAAACTCATAGAAGATTTGTTAATTTTTACTATTTTTAAAAGTAGTTAAATTCTCTTCCTCATCATCTGTAGACCATAAAATTAAATTTTCTCTAGTATATGTCTGAGAAGAGGAAATTATTTTAGTTCTGCCATGTGCACCTGCTAGAGGGAAATTTATTCTGGCGAGGCAGAAGAGTGCACTGCCAGGGAGGCATCAGGACTGGAATGAGGCATTGTAGGAAATGTATGGGATGTAGATAGGGCTCACCTACACAGTTATGCTGAAAAGGAACACAGAGATGCTGCCTACCTCAAACTATCCCAGCTATCTCTTTCCATCTTCACCCTCTGCTCCACTCCACTGCAGTGACTCCACAGCAGCTCATCACCTCTCTGGAGAAAATATTCCATGGGGAGACACCCTCCCACTATGATGAACACTGCACAAGTACTTTAAAAGCTGGGAAAGAGATAGATCCTCTTCTAGGATCACAGGGAAAGGAAGGGAAAGGAAACAAACAGTTTAACAGCTACTGTGCTCTAGAACACTGGAATCAGGATGAAAAAATTAGCTATACATCCAAATAACTCATCCTTTTACATCCAGGAAAAGTGCAAGAAGGGAACAAGTGTGCATGTTGTGGCATGGCCTAACTAGCTGAGTCGGCTCATGTAGCTCCTGCCTTGCCAAATAGGCCCGAAATAACATTGTTCCACATCAGCAGCACCATTTATCCTCTTGGTTTGAGGGCAGTGCAAAACAAAAGACTACTGAGGAGAAAAGAAAGGAAGAGGGACAGAAATCAGATCTATTACAGTTACTTTTGTGGAGAGAACTGGGTACTTGACCCTTTGCCAATTTTGAAAAGTGACACCTGCTAGAGAGGGAGTAGAGGAACAAGGAAATGCATTTCCAGAGCATTACTAGGCACTCCTCTTCAGGCATTTGTGCCTCTTGACAACTGCAGGTCCTTTCTTACGCAAGAACAGATAACCTTCTTTGCAAGAAATTAATAGTAAAGGACAATAACTGCAATTTCTAAATAAGCATCTGTGTGCCCAAATTCTGGGACATAGACTCACACCCTTGCATCAGGGTCAGGAGCAACTATTAATTATTATAATAGTTTTTCATGACTGCTAACAATACTGATGCTACATTGTTTTTCTTGGTTTGGCATTTTTGAATTGGTTTTTTTTTTGGTTGGTTGGTGTTTTGTTTGGGTTGAGTTTTCTTGGGGTTTTTTTTCAGTCTCTCTATGTTTGTTCTGCACCAGTTCCTACTTTAAATGGCTTTGTAAATTATTTATCTTGGTCTTTCTATAAAGGCTGAAACTTTTAAGTTTCCAGTATTGGATACAATGGCCACAACTTCCTTTAATGTAAAGTGTTTGGAAACTTTTAATACTGTTCCAGCTAGTTTAGACAGTAGTGGGTGCCATGTTGGATAATCTATCAAACTTTTCCATCTAAAATGAGAATAGATACTGTTAGTGTTAATATCCATTGTTTTAAAGCAAACCTAAAAAAAAAAGCCTTAAATAAAAACAAACAAAAAAACCCCAATCCAGCTATCAAGAACAGCTATCAGCAGCAGTTCAACAAGGCCAACAAGAAAAGAACTACTTTTCATTATTATTTGACGTCATCTGCAAGGGACTGGTTCTTGTGTTGTTTTGTTTGGGTTACTTAAGAATTAAACAAACATTAGAAGTCAACATAACACAGCACTTAACATTACAGTGCACATCAAAATCAGGCAGTGAAAACGACTGCCAGGGATTTATTCCTCTACAGAAAACCAAAAAGTAAACAAGTGAATCACAACACTCCAGCTTAAGTTTCAGTTGCCACTGCTTTCATGGTAAAAGATGCAACTGTTAGTTTTGCAGAAATTGATCACTTCATACCAGCTGAGAATCTGGTTTGTAGTTTATCCAACTAATATAGAGTAATATAAAGCCATTTTACAAAATGGGTTTTGTTCTGTTTCCCATTCTGCAGCTGATCAAGGGGTTACTAACTCACTGGGAAGTTTCTTAATAGTTTGGTTACATGCAACTGCCTGTAAACTGATTTCAGATTAATCCTGCCCTCTCATCCTTTCAATCATGGCCTTTCACAAGTAGGGACTTCCAACATGAGAAACACGTAGCACATGTGGAAACTGTTCATCCACTCATCATAACCTCCCCTTGAAAGCTGCATGTCTATTAATATATTGAGCTTCAAATGAGAAACAAGACAAAGACATTGTTCTCCCATCTCCTGATCAGATACAGAATCTCAAACATCCGTCCCAAAGAAGTCAAGCACCTTAAAGGGATCTCTTTTCCTGACACTGCTACTATTTACAAATCTAAATAAGGTAGTGACTGTTGCAGGCTGTAAGATTGCTCAGCCCTAACACAAGATTACCCCTAATAACTGAATGTTCTTACATGACTTTTTTCAGCCCAGTTTTATATGTTTAAAGCAATAAGATTTCCTCAAGCTCTGTAAATAATTCATACATAAAGCTAAAGCACTAGTGGTTTTTGAATCCTCTGAAGACACCAGTCTCTTATCTGCTTATGCTTAAAAAAAGTACACGGTCTTATTTCCCCCCCCCTAAAAATTTGGAGCAGGTGCATTCACTCACCTCCTCACCGCTGGGGCTGGGTAGATGCACACCAGCCAGAGACACCAGAGAATCAACTGTCTCCAACTCCTGCTGGTAAAAGGTCTGAATTTTGTTTTCTAATAGAAAGCCTTGCACTTTCTCATGCAGCATGTGGATTGAGAAACTCTGACCCTCCAGGCCACTACAAGGATACACAGAACATGTCAAAAGGCAAGAAATGGGTTTTAGAACAATTACATAAAGTCAGTCCACTAGACTGGTTTCAAAGGTCAAAAGATGTTTTACTGTCCTCAAGGAATTTCAATTTAAATCCTTAACTAAAACAGAACATTTTTATATGCATAAATGTTAAACTGTTCTTCTTCAATCATTTGCTGTTACAGTTCTGTGAATTTAAAATCTGCAGTCTCTGAAACCACACTACATGCACCTGGCCTCCCAATAAGCATCCAGCTACCCTGACACTGAGTACAGGAGTGGGTGTTTGACTCAGTTTATTGAGGTTATGTATTTGAGATTTGACAATTACAAGGGCAGGAGAGCATTACAGTGAAATAGCTCCTTAACCTTACACATAAAACAACATCAGGCAAGGCTACTTCTCCATCCTCTCTGCTGACCTCAGCCTCAAATCTTGCTCAAAACCCCATCTTTTTTCACTAGATATCTGTACACAGTATTTTACTTCCTTCCTAATATTCACTTTAGTTCAGCATTATATTTCTTTCCTCAGATCATGGACAGGTATCTCACCTGTACGGATCACCAATTATTTGGGAGAAAAGGAGACTGCTACTGTGTATTTATGCAGTCTAAATCACAGTCAGGCCCTGTTCTATTTGTTTCCAGAGTTATTACAACAAAAAGTAAACAATCATAATAACCCACACTTTGCCCCAGGAGCAGCAGTCTGGATACTGCATTTACCTCTGTATTTCCTCAGGGCCCTTGAAGGGTTTATCATAAACTTCTCTATAGAGACAGGGGAGCTCCAGCATTCTTGAAATCTGGACATCACACACAGGATCATCCACTTTATCTGGAGAGGCAATGAGAACACGTAGACTTGGCCAGGACTGTCATACAATTTTTTAAGCAAGCAAACCTGAGGCAGCTGTACAGAGCTTCACAGCCAGTATTAAATTGGCAAATTTTGTTCACTGTGGTTTTTATAAAAACAAAACCACAAAGGCCAATCCCTCTTTTACAGTTTACAAGGAGGTAAAATGGCCTGTTGTGGTGCATTACAGATTATGCTTTTGTCTGACAACTTATTTAACCAGAATTTATGATCTCTATTTTACCTTTCAGCAGTCTTTATCCATTAAATGCAGTTAACACATAGTAAGGAGCTTTATTTGGGCCAAAGTGAAAGCAATTTAGAGGCTACTTGAATTGCATGGCTCTCTCTGGTATTATTACCTACCCATGAATGGGTTGTATATACTCATAAATCTTCTGTCTGCAAAGGAGGGCTGAACTCCTTTGCAAATTGTAGCTAGAGCTGAAAAATCTAGACTTTCTATCTGACTTACACAGGGTTTTTAAAAGACAGGCTTTTCTTCACTAAAGAAATAATTTCAGTATTATCTCTGAAAGATCTCACTGGGGAAAACCAACTCTTACACAACAGCACAGACACGGAACTGAGAAGTTATGTAATTGGAAGCTCCTAGAGCACAAGCAGTGGGCTGCAGAGCCCTGCTGCCCAAAGAGCTGTCAGACACAGAGGCAGCACCTGCATGCAGATCTGTGCTGAGGAACACTTCTCCCTCATCCTGCAGAGCCAGGGAGCTTAGGAGAAGCCAGGCTTCAGTGGGACACTGCCCATATGCTGCTGCCTGCCAAGGAATGGATTGTACAGGCTGTGACAAACAGCAGCCGCTTCTCCAAAGCCCCCAGCGCCCTTGGTGAAGTGGGACACAGAAGGGCACCAGCTCCCTTCCCACGGGCTTTGGCTGCTCTACTTCAACACAGAGAAATCTGAAGAGCAAATCACTCTTGCAGACATCCAACCACAGTATCTACACAGTATTCTTGTATGCATGCTAATCAGTTTTTCCAGGAATGCCTCGTTTACAGGCAATCTAATCTCACACATTACATGGTGTATCTTCCAGCCTTATGCTGCTACAATTGAAATAAAGATATACAGATGAAAATCCTTAGAAAAATGAGATGCCAGAAAATAAAGTGGAAAATATCCAATTAATTACATACAGCTCAGATATTTTCACAGATTCAGACATCTTAGTTACATATGTCACAGATTCATAACACTCACAAAAACATGAAGCCTGAATTTCTCTTTGCTGCCTATAGGTTCGGATGTGACCTCTGACCCTGACAACATCCCCAATCTCCAGCTTGGTTTTCTGGCTCACTATTCCTTGGAGTTTCTTCATCTGTTCAAACACAGTGAGACTGCTGGGTGTGCTTGGATGACCTGAAAGAAGTGAGGGAAAGGGAGTCAGGCATTAAAGTCAATACATTAATTGTCCTTTTGCATTCATTCACCTAAGCACCACAGGAGTCATATTACTAAAAAAGGGTAAGGTCCCAGGCACCATGTGTCCTGGGTAGCAAAACTTCTGGGTGACAAAGTTAGTTTACAGTATTGTATTTATTTAAATAGTTCACCTGGGGAAAATATAAAAGGGAGGAGATACTGATTCACCACTGAAAATGTCATAGATGGGTTGGAAAATTGAAACATAAATTTGAAACGGTTTTTGTTGTTTTTCGATTTTGTCATGCTAAGATGGACGAGGGGGGAAAAGAAAAGTCAGCTGAACTTTTTATATAAAAGAAGAATGAGTCATCTGAGGTGGGGCCAAAGCATTCATGTGATGCAATTCGATGTCTACACTGAGGTGAATGCAACTGAGGTGAAAGCAACTTGACAGAAATTCATGTTTACATAACACAGCTTTGTAGGACAGTAAACCCTTCATAACTTAAAACCTGATTAATGCTCCAAGCATTCCTGATCAAAATTACAAAAGGCTGGAAGAAAGTTTCCTGTGCTCCCTAACAGCTTTCTTTAGCAGGTACAAATGAATCAATTTCCATTATTAGCATTGTGTCCATCCAAGCACTACTGATGTATGTGTAAAATAAGAATACAAGGCTGAAAAAAATTCTTGGTTCTCATTCTATTTCAAGCAGTATTTCATGCAATTCCTTTTAATGTATCTAAGTTCCTCATTTAAGTTCCTCAAAACTGATTTGATTGTGCATCTCCTTTTTTTTTTTTTTTTTTTTTTCTGAGAGCTGTGCCAGATCATCACTTCTCCAAAGTCAGAGCTGTCTTCTACATTCCAGTTGGGACCATTTGTACCACCTCTCATATCATTGTTAAATTCAAGTATGAATTATCTGTCTGTATAAATGGTTTGTTCCACAGACATCAGAGTTTTTAACTTTTACATCAAGCTTTCCTTCCTCCATTCTATTAATATGTATCCCCAACACTGCAGATGACACTAGTAAGATTTATTTCAGTAGGATTTGATCAGCTCCATATTAGGGTTGTCAACCCATGACATGGGCTTCTAAGAAGATCCAAAGTAGAAAGAATTCTGTACTTTGATCCACAAGAAACAGTGGGAGAAAAAGCAAAGAGACAGCCAGACACTAGTGAGTTGTTCTGTTAGTGAGTGCAATAATACATTCATTTCAAATGCACAACTACTGCACATTTAGTACTTGCTCAAATTGTAAAAGACTGCTGGCATCCTCCCACTGTGTTTGAAGCTACTTTCAAGTTCATTGCTCACAGAGTCTGTATGAGCAGGAGAATATGAATACAAACAAAGTGAGGATAAATCCTGAAACCACTATCACAAGGGCAGGTCAATGGACTGACTTTGGAAACAGAAGTTGTGGCACATTTCCAGCCTCGTTCCTTACTAGATGAAGTCACAGAAAGAACCTTAAGAGGCAAATTCTCTGAACAATGTCACAGCATAGAACTGAAATATCATATTACTCAAATAAGGAAAAGGCAGGGACAGGACATAATGTAATGGTTTTATTGGCATTACCATTGAACACAACACAAAAACTAATAGAAAATTCCCAAAATGGCCCAGGCTGTATGACATGGGGGTTTAAAATTTAAAAAAAAAGTTGAACAGTTGAATTTGCTCTTCTGCAAGTTTGACCACTTACTAAATTATGTAAGACAGACATAAGTAAAAACATACAGTCAAAGAGGAATTATTTATTTGATAAATTACCTGATAAAGGTGTTTCTGCTACCATGGGGTTTTTCCAGCAGACACAATTTATAACTCCAGTACTATCATCCACTGCAAAAAAAATTGCAAGAATTACAGAATAGGGAAGCAGGTAGTCATGTTCCAAGAAGTGAAAGTACATAAATATGTAGGGAGATAACTGCCAAGGATATCTCATTCCAACCAGTTTGAAAGGGAAAGTGGGTGTCCAAACCCTGCTTACATATCTGAAATAATTTCCACAATTTCTGACATGGAAGTAGCTCAGCAGCAGATGTGCTTATATGCATAGTCAGCAAAGTAACGTATATTCTCAAAGAAAGATCATACAAGAATTTAAATGATGAGACTTCAGTACATATATTGGATACTAAGGGGTTTCAATCTTGTTGACAAGATCTGAAGAAGAATCAGTGTTGAAAGCTGAAGTCAGACAAGTTAAAACAGGAAACCAGGCACAAACCACAGAAGCATTACTGTTACAGTGAGGAAACAGCACTTCAACATTTGGGGATACAACCATGTGAATAAACCAGGAGTGCTGCTACCTGCAGCTGCTTTGGTTTCCATGCCAATACTGTGCTCAGAATCTCTGGCCTTTCCCATATAAGCTGATGTCCAGTGAGCAGAAAGGCAGTTCCTCTAGGCAGGAAGGACAGAAGACAGTACACGCTTGTGGTTCTGCTCTAAGCCAGGAATTCCCACCTTAAAGTGTAGGTGCTGGTGGCATGCATGCCACTTCCGCTGCTCAACACCTTCTCCTGAGCACGGAGTTGTTTTTCCTGTTTTGCCAGTATCCAATGAAAATAAGTTTTACGATTTCTGCTCCAGGCACTGCATTATCGATGACAGCAGGAAAAGACGAAACTCAAAGGAAACTGAAAACTGTCAGAAGAATCAATTTTCTGTAGATCAAGGGACTGTATATAGACAGCCTGTGCAACAAACACTCTAACTAGAAAGGCACTAAATGTCTGTCAAGGATCATCCAGCCAATGCTCCAAGCACCTTGCTTCTTGAATGTAACATCTCCAAGACTGAGATTCCACTCCTCACAAGTGGAAACCTGCAATTTTCTTCTGCTCCTTAAACCAGATCCATGACTAAAAAAGTAACAGCAATGTTTACCAGGAAGGTGCTGATTGGTACCTGCAGTCATTTCCTCTGGGAACCATAACATCAAAGCAAAATGCCTTTGCATCATCTCACGTGTTTTAAAACAATCTCCCTGTTTGGGGGGTCTAATTTCAAATCATTGTCTTGCCTTCCTGTTTCTGAGTAGTTTAGCTGCACATTCCTATTAGCAAACCTACAGCATTTTTAAGATGCAGGCAATTCCAAATTCCATCACAAAACTGTGCTGTTCTCTGCTATCTCTGTTTTGAGCTGCTGTGTCTGCAACTATTTCAGCAGCTTTAATTTTGTACCAGAGCACAGATAACGATCTGCTGGTAGGATTTCCTCTCCTGGGTACAGACAGACAGCAACTATTTTAGTAGGAGTCAAAACCCTCATAAACCATGCCAAGCCATCCATGCAAGCCAGCAATGGCAACGAGAAGCAGGGCAGATGACATTTCACTCTTGCATTCCCACAGTTTCTAGATGTTCCAGCTTGCACCAACTGAGACAGACAGGCTTCCCAAGAAGGGATTGGAAACAAACCAAACAAGACTGAAGGATTAGGAGGCCAGACTCCTCCTCCTCAATGTAACAGCTAAAAACAGAGTCCTGGAGAGACTGACCTGTACTTGACCACACAAGGAATCTGGTAGCAGAGCAAAGTTCTGAAACAAAGTTTTGCAATTTCATAGATGAAAGCTTTGAGCAAAAAGACAAGTAACTCCTGAAGTGCAGATGAATGAGAACCCTTGCAATTTTATTCTAATCAGACAAGAGAATGTTAATCTATTTTAAATGCACTCAAGGGGTCTACAAACTTTTGAAAACTTCCTGTGATCCCTGTGCCGCCTTTCCTCATCTCTTTGGATTTAAACTTTTGTTTATTTGGGTTTTTTGTGGGTTTACTTTTTGTTTGTTGGAGTTTTTTCCTGGTTTTTGTTTGTTTGGCTTTGGTTTCTTTGATTCTTGCTTTATTATTTGAAGGGTAGCTCAAAGCTACCTGTTAAATGAGACAATTGTGTTAATTTTTATTTCTTTATGACAAAAAGGGTATGGTTTTTGTCAGGCCTGCATGAACCTACTGAGTTGCTGGTAATTTTTTTTTTTTTTTTTTTTTAAGGCAACTGCCTTTCAGCCTTTCAAATCAGTTTTGGAGTACAAATAAAACCACGTGATGTTTGGGTTTGTTAAAAAGGAAAGGGAAAAAAAGAGGTCAGAAAGGTGCATTAGCTAAAATATAAGCTTGATCAAAGGTACATTTTAATTAGATATCTTTCTCCTAACTTATCATAATAATAAGAATAAACAATCAAATCAAAGTGTCAAAATCAGGTTTTACGCAGCATGCAATTCTTATTTTTTAAGCCAGGAAAGAGTCAATTAACTCCTTTTTACAATTATGATTTTGTCACCAGTTCTGGCTGTAGTTTTCAGCAGAGGACCTAAGATTCTTTAAAGCGAGTGGTGTGTATTCTAAAGCAGACAGATAGGAAATGGGGCCGGGGGGTATCATGTCAGCGACACAAAGACATTTCAGTTCCCTATCAGACGTAAAGTACAAAGGGGGAATTGCTTTGTAAGTCACTTTTAAGCAGATGGAAAGTGAGCAAGTCCTGAGCAGTGTGTGGCACTCCAACTGATGCAACCCCTGTGACTCACCAGAGTCTGTTGAACTGACAGATGCAAGAAGGTACAAGCAGGAAACTGTCTAAGAAGTTACAATTTTGCACTGGCGGAGTCGGCCTGCCTGAAAGGGAGGGCAGGCTGGGGAGGGGCACCCTGGCAGGTAGCCTGAAAACTCAAACCAGGAACTTCTGGAACAAAGAGTGGAATTGGACCTGAAAGGACAGCAGGAAGCCAGGCTCACTATGAGCTGCACTTGAAGATTGGCTGATCTAAGGCCTTCATTCCACTACTCTGCAGTTTCTTCTTATTTCTATTCCTCCACTTTCTGCCTCAGTCAAACATTTTCAACAGGTTTAGTTGTTAAACTGATGCTGAGAGCAGCATGGGAAACCCTTGCCCATAGAATTGGTTTTGTCTTGGTCATTTTGGTTCTGTCTTCCTCTGTTCTCACTAAGTGATAAATGCATTTGCAGTCAATGCCACTCTGCAGCAGTTTGACGCTGGGAAACCTGGGACCTGGTTAAGTTGTCAGCTGTATCTTCACAATACTCCCAAGGGTCAAGGAACTGCAGCTGACTCGGTTTTACAAGCAAGGGAATTGGGAAGGAGAGGCACTCCGTGACTTACCTCCACCAGGTGAAAACCTGTGGCAGAGGAAGACATTGGGCATAAGGGCTTCAATAGGATCTGTGCATTTGGCTCCCCCCTCCTACTGTGAGGTGACCTTCCCCCAGCTTTTGAAACTTGCCACATCACCACTGCTCCACTCTGCTTTTTCTCCAGATGTAAAAGACAGCTGAACAAAATGACAATCAGATGTTTCCGTATTAATAAAATTGAATACTGGGAAAAGCAATAGAGAGGAGACAACTCCCAGCTGGTGTTGGCAAGGACTGGTACTATGATGCTTGAGTTAATTTGTTAAGACTCTTGTGCATCAAAACATAAACAAGCTCCTGACTGCTATTAGAAGTTGGCTCCCAGAAATGACAAGACATACAAAAAGTCAGAAGGGATTTCTAAGGTTCAAATATGGAAGAAGTGATTTCCCATTTGTGGGCACCATTAAATCCGTTTGCATCTGATCAAAAGAACTGCATATAGAGGAGGGGAAGGTGGTAGAGTCCAGTGACAAAGCAACAACCAAAATTAAGATTTGCTACATGACCCCAAATGAATCAATTACTCTGTGTTAACTATTCTCTGTTTTTGAAGTGGAGATAAACAGTAGCTCCCCTACATTTGCCAAGTAATCTCAGCTGCAGATACACATTATATTAGGATAAGAGCACATTTGTTTCAAGAATAGACAATGATCAAACAAGGAAACCTTTCAGTTCTAACAGTAACTAAGATAGAAGGCTGGTAAGTGCAAGAAGAAAGAAAGAAATTTTCCTTACCTCCATAATTATAAAAGGCCTCTCGCTCCTTCGTTTGAACCACTATCCCAACAACATCCACCTGTCTTACTGGATGTCCATTATAGAAGAATATACCTGGGCACAAAACATTCTTGATTAGTGTAACTATTTCTTTCAACACCCTACCCTACATAGTCACATTTGTCAGTAAAAAAACTTACTTTCTTACATATTTAATGTATCTTAAATTATACAATGCCTACATGGGAAAAAAACCCTGAATCACTGGAGACTAGGAACACTAAACGGAGAAAATATCAGCTCTACTTAGGATACCAAAAGCTTGCATTTGTAGAGTGTCAGAACCTTATTAACCTCTTGTTTTCTTGCATGTCTGGATCTGAAAAAGTTTGTTTGCTGCAGGCATTGGGGGGGGGGGGGGGTTTGTTTGTTTGTTTTGTTTCTTTATTTGGGTTTTTGTTTTGCTTTGCTTTGTTGTTTGATTTTGGGTTTTTTTATATCTTCATAAGGCTTCAGAATAAATAATAGAACACAAAGGAAGCAGTCTGAGCTTCTCACAATGCAGCTGTTCCTGATTAAGGCAGAGCCTCCGAAAGGAAAACTAACATAATTCTGTCTTTCATTTCTAGAAGAACAGGAGCCGTGGGGGCAGGGGGAGAGCAACAGCCCTCTCAGACTGCAGAGTACACTACTGCAGTCATTGTGTGGACTGCATCCTGAACTTCAGTTTCTGAAAACACACGTTCTAAAAACAACCCTTCGAAGCTATTTTTGTGCATCTATAAAGATAACTTGAATAACACTTAGAAACACGTCCAGGAAACAGGGAGAAATCAGAGCCCAGTGGACTCTGACAGCACTGAGGTTGCCTCCCTCCATAATCCCTTTCAAGAGAGTGACAAATGTTGTTAACAAACACTAATGTAAACATCATACACTGAGGCTTCACAGTCCACCAGCAGGAGGAAAATAGGGCAATAAGCTCCAAATATACCCTGGGCTGGCTAGTTTTCAGTGAATGTGTTTTCTTCAGTTTTCAAATACTGCTGCTTTACTGAAATAAGCCATCTGGGATGTTCAATAACTGTCTTCTGAAAACTAGATAACTCAAGGGACTCAGAAGGGAACATTTGGCTCCATACAATGTGGCAAGTGTTATTCTTACAAAAGGAGGGAGAAACATGGCAGCAAGGGAGTCAGAAAAATGTTCTATATAAAAAAAAACCCAAAACCAAAATCCAAAAATAACTTGTCCTACATAGCTAGCAGCCTTAAATGAGCCTGGAATTAACTTTCTTCATGCAAGACAGAGAGAAAACATGAAAGTTTCGGAAGAAATCAGAGGTGATCAGCCAAGCAGCTCATAAGCAGAAGTTTTGCTCATGAAAATCCACTGCAATGTTTTGAGGATGCATCTATGGCTATCATCTCCGATCTGGCTATACGCATCGTGCAGTCACTGCTCAGGTCTGGCATACAGAACGTTTAGCAGGCCTGTCCACTTGCCTCTCATTCCATTTACCAGGGCACAGATAAACACTGCTATAGAAACCTCCAGTGGAGATGCTCCCAGTGTATGTAGTCATTCACTGAATCTTACAACTCTGTAAAAGGTCTGGGCTAGTTTCAGGGTAAGTCTGTAGAGCAGAGACTCCAAGCTCCTGATTATGCAAACAAGCAACATGTAATTATGTTCATTTCCCAGTTAGTAAGCTGAGTTTTGGCGGATGACAGAGACCAAATAAAACTGGTTCTCTCCATCCCCATAAATTCACGTAGAACTCCACCCTTACTCTCTGAGAAACTACCCGAATTAATTTGAAGGATGAAATTATATTTAACCTATTAAAAGTTGTTGGACTTGATGACTTCAAGGTGTGAATTACTTCTCCTGCAGTTTATTTGTTCAAATTAAGTCCATATTGGTAGCAATAAAAATATTTTAAATATTTGAAGCTATGGACAAACACATTCAGTGAGGTTCCTAATACCCCAGTAAACAACACACAGAGCAATATGCCATTGCCACAACAGCCACAGCAGTGCTACAGGGGGCTATAGATACAGAGCTCTCTAGGGCAAGTGCTGGTCATGTCCGTACCAGCATTATTGTGCTGTTTGCCATTGCTTTAATTATTATTACCTCCTTTTATGCTATTTGCAGCTTCCCTTGCTTGTTGATAAGCTGTCACAAAGCAGTGGTGCATGATAACTCTGAGAAAAGCTCATTTCCATGATGTGATTATGTGTTACAACTGAGTTTGACACCCACTCATTGCAAGGCTGCTAAGACAACACAATTGCTGTTTTTATCTGGGAGGTTTTCCAGCCTTTGTGTCACCATTTATAGCAGCAGAGTAATTGGCCAGGTTTACTGCTTCCCTCTGTGTTGTTCTAAGGGATTAGTCACTGTGGCATCAAATCTTAATGCTTAAAAATGGAAAGAAAAAACTCATTAGGTCATTCAGTCCATTTCCTCAGGGCCAATACAAGACCATTTTGTACAGTAAATTCCTGGCAATCTGTACAGTCAGGGTATAAACAATCCCAGTGAAGGGTATCCCACCTTTTTCCTGGGAAGGCTGTGCCATGATCTAACAGATGTCATTCTAGGGATGTTTTTCCTGACATTCAGTCTGTGTTTCTTTCCATTCTTCCTAGTTACAACTTTTTGCTTTGCACTCATTCATTCTTAATTACCATTACGCAATGACTGATTTACAGCCAATCATATACTTAGCTTCAGCTGGTCTTTAAAAGCCCATTAAAGGCAGGAAGCATTGACAACAAACACCTACATTCTTCCTTCCCCAAAAGGTATTAATTTTAGTGTTTTTGTTGTGCTATCATTTGTTGCCAATAAATAAGATACGCTGAAAAATGTCTGGTTTGGTATATACACAGCACCAGGAGAATGAACAAAATTCAGGATGTTGGTTCTAGGAAATTACATTTTATTTGAAGTTTGCTTTAGAAAATTATACAGTATTGCAAGCAAGCTTAAATGTGCAGAATGCCAAATGCACAGGAAGTGGAGAAAGCTCAGATATACCAACTGTAAAGGCTGATATCTTGACATGACAGATACCACCTCCTTAGGCTCATTGTAAAAAAAACCAAAGGTAATAACAAAACTGAAAAAGTTCCTGAAGGAGAAGTCAAGTCAGTTAAGTAAAAGAACAGGAAGAGAAGTAAGAAGGGAAAATCAGGTAATTTAGAGGCAACAAAAGAGAGCAAGACTGTACTTTCTAGGACTGCTCCTGCTATCATGAAACTTTTGTTGGTGTTTATAAGGTTAACTATTCTGAATACATTTTCACATGCGTATGTACAAATGCTCAAGTCCAGAACTGGACTACAATCCAATTCTGCTGGCATTGAATTGTGTTGTATTTTGTCTGAAAACAATTAAAATATCTGTAACTGAGGAAGAACAGTTTTTACCTGATGCATTTCCTACACCAGTACTACTAGAAGACTTTTATAAGACAGTTTAAAAAGACCTTTAAATAAAACTTACTGTAGGACAAACGTCAACAACAGTCTGTAGACTAATTCTTGCAATGGATCTAAGACAAAACTCTCCCACCACGTTAAATAACAAAGATATAGATATATTGGTATTTGTGGTTTGTGAAGTCTCTATGTACATAAACATGGTTGTGAGAAGAGCAAAAAAACCACCAGTCCTTCGTTTCTGCAAAAATAGCACTGCTGCTATCCTCGCTGTTAAAGAAAACTGAAGAAGAATAACAAAACCTACAAGGAAATCATATTCAAAGAGCCAAACAGAAGTGCTTTGTGTCTGTGGACAGAAAAAAGTTAAAAACCACAAACAAAGCACCAAAACCAAACCAAAGACGCACTCTGCTTAGGGTTTATTGCTTTTCCTCATTAATTCTAAGTTCTGTGGGTTCCTCTCTGATAATCTTGCACCTTGTCAAGCCTCAGTTGGGAGTAGTGAACCCTTCCACAGCAGAAGACACACTGCAGTCTATTTAAAGTCTGTGTAGTGAAAACAGCAATTCAAGGTCAGAGCCGTGTTGCTTCAGCCAATGCTCACGTGTGGGTGACACTGGCTGCAGACCAGCAGGACACAGACTGCAAAGCAGACACTGCCAGCAATGGCTCAGAAAGAAAAGGTGTGGGGTAATATCCAGCATGGAGGCCAGAATTTACAAGGTTGTTCCAATGTATGAAGAAAGTCATATATCTATCATAGCTAGAAATAGGAGACAAAACCTCAAAACTTGTATCTGTTTTATAATGTATTAATACCCATAGGAAAAAGCAAAATCACACATCCAGCAATGTCATCATCTGTCAAAATTTTGCAAAAACTGTAGAGCCAGTGGAGAGATACAACACATATGGCGAGAGAGGAACAGCATTTTCTAGAATTAACTTTATCAGAATATAACAAGTGCTACCACACAGAGGAAACACAACATTACCTTAACATAAAAGAGGTTCTGGAGAGAAAGAAAAGCCATTTTAACAAATATACCTTATTTTCCACATACATTTCACATACAACCTGTTGTTCTTAGAACCACTAAAAGATACTCATGTCACTTAGCTTAAGCGTATGGAAAACTACTGATGTTTGTGAAGTATTCTTCAAACCCTCGACAAAAAGCACAACAAAAATCAATTATAATACTGCGTGTATCATAATCACATATAAATACATACCTGGCACCTGTTTAGATTCTCTCATTTCTGTAATATCTTTAATATAGAGTCTTGCAAATGCAGAAAATACAGGATCTATCCCCCAGTGCAGAGAAGGCGTCTCTTCTTCATATTTCTTGGATTCAGACTGCATCCAAAACCTGTGAACACAGAAGGAACTGTAATTGTTTTCTACACAGGTGAAGAGCCGTTCACATATGTCCCAACTAAATGAAAAAATAGCTCATGAGTTTAAACACAATAACACAGCAGAGCTGAGGATGAAACATTGGAGTTTATCTAACACAATGTTACATTTATCTATCAATAGTTCAGGTGTCACCACATGAAATATTCAAAGTATCAATATTCATTATTAGTTTGAAGTACTGAGAATCTAGCAACAGCATTTTCCCCAGTAACTTCAAATGAAATAGAATTTCAAGGATTTTTTCTCTCTGAATCCATAAACAGAGAACTGAAGTCAACATTTGTTTAAAAGAGCAGGATTGTGGGATCTTAAGTGCTTACTTTCCATACAGATGATTATTATTCCCCCCATCATTCTCTTTCCCTCCCCTAACATATTATTGTTCATCCTTGTGCTTTATTGTGGAGTTGAGGGAGGATGAATTTATTGAAAACAAAAGCATCCCTTCTTTATTTTGGGCATGTAGTCTCCACTAACTTTGAAATTGGTACTTTCCCCTTTCACCCTTTCAGATTTCACAGTTTAATGCCTGCCATCTTCTGCCATTACAGATCCAATTCTCTGCTTATCACAGTGTTGATGTCAAAAACCCCAGCACTCGATCCACAAAGATCCTCATAAAGATTTGAAAGCTGAAATAGTTTCTATCAGCTTCTCCAGTATGGATCGCTACATTGTTCCTGTAAGGCTTTCCGGGTCACCCTCCAATGGGTGTCAGCCCCTTGCAGCTGTAAGTCAAAGGTGCTAAGTGGACTGATTTTGAATAGTGTGTGATAGGGCTGAGATTTGGCAGCTCCAGTCTCCTGAGAGGAAGCAGCTCCCAGTGATCTCTGCAGCCTGGGAGAAGCACTTGTAGCTACTGATGTAGAGACAACACGCCATGAACATCACAATAGCCTCTTGCTTCACTGAGAAACTACAGAGCCTGGATTCTGCATGGTTTCTGTTTTAACGCTTAAACTTTAATTTGAGGCAAGGGAAAAGACAAGGATGTAGCACAACATGCCAGAGTGTTGCTGACATCTACTCTATACTGTGTACAGAACAGCAGTCGACAAATCAATTCCTGTCCAACTTTTATTTTATTTTACTTAAGTAAAAGAGGTCAGTGTTATTTATCCTTCCTTGGACTGGTTGTTTCTTCAGTGAGATGTTGAAAATATTTGATTTAATCAGTTCCAGCAGTCACTTCACCACTGAGTAACAAACTGAAATAGTTTTGTTTACACCTGGATTCATGTCTCTCTCCCCAGTACAGACAGCCTTCTCTTCCCAACCTTTCCTTTTCGCACCCGCAAGATCTACTCAAAAAAGTCACACCATTCCTTCCTCACTCAAGTCTCCCCATGAAGCACCCTTTTTCTGCTGCTGAATTGAGACACTGCTCAATAGAAATTTAGAAATTAAGCTGTTAAATGTATGATCTTAAAGCAAGCTGCTACTCCTCCATATGGCGGTTCTTTGGATACTTGCTACAGTCTGTGTCAAATTTAGACCATAAAGTTTCTCAAGGGAACAAATGGTTTGAACCTGTATCTTACTTGGCATGCTCATTTTCTTAACAAAATTAATCTCCTTATCTCTCTCTTTTTTCTTGCAAAAAGTCTCTAGTAAAAAGTTATATTCCTTTCCGCTTCACGCCCCCCAATTTACTCCACATGGTTACAGAGCCTGTCACAGCTCAGCACCTGTTTTTCCTCCTAGACAGACAGCAGACTGAGATAACCAGCCAAAAAGAGACAGTCAGGTAACAAGTCTGTCTAACCATTTGTAGTTTGGGTAAACAGACACTCATTGGGGCAAAAAGCAGAACTCACCCCTGCACATGTGTGCAACTGAGGGGAAATCAATGAAGCAGCTCCACTGGAGATTAAAAATATCTGTATTTTGGCATTTTATAGCCAGTTGTCAAGACTGAAATGCTCAAATGTTAATAGATCAAGTCCAAACCACACTTTTAGCTTAAATGAAGCATCTCCACAAAATTTTTTACTGCTTCCCCGTTCTGAAGGGAGAAGATTTCTGCAGCAAAAGCTCTTTCTATCTCAAAAAGTACTGGGAGTTAAATCTCAGATTCTGGAGCTTCCTTCTCACTCCCAGGCCTTGTTACAGCTCTTCACTGGAGATATTTACACCCATCATAAGTCTTTATGTAGAGACCATTCTGCTTGGTTCAAGCCTGCTACAGACACACAACACTTTGTCTTACAGATCTGGCAAAGATTCCTTGAAAAAAACTAAATCATGCCCCCAGCACTATGAAGGCATCACAAGATTCCTTGAAGTCCACAGGACAAATTTGCTGAAGTCCTGAGTTACAGACATTCCATCCACACCAGGCTGGGACAGTGAAACCGTACTCCAGCCACCCACTCACTTTGAGCAATGTCTGACAGGCACATGAGGGCATTCTGCACAGCAGTCAAAGCTTTCCCTGGCCCCTTCACAGTCCCAAGAGCCCTCCCAAGCCCTGACACCACCCAAAACCAAGCCTATTTTCTTCCATCCCTCCCAAGTGGCCACTTGGTAGCTACATTTGAACAGTGGCCTATTTGAAGCCAAAAGCTTGTGGTCAGTTGGAAGGAAAAGATTTAGTGCCTCCTGGATGTACTGCTTGCCTCCACACACTGCTAGTACCAGCCCATTCTTCTCAGCAGTTGTCTGTCTGCTCCTATAGCAAAGCAAGATGTAAGCTATTTCCAAAGTATCTATTCAGTGAGTTTCCAAGCTTGTTTCAGGCAGATTGAGAGTATTAGAAAACATAAATCCTACAAGGCTGACAAAATTCTTCCAATCAATTTATCTTTTGCTATATAATAGTATCTTCCCGTAACTTTTTCTTAAGTTGGTGCAGGAAGCCTCTCCATCCTGGGGTTAATTAATGAGTCATCCTGGCAAAAGTGGAACTTTCCATTATGCTAGAAGTGTTTTCTGCTCTTAACTGGTACCATTGGTGATATGCTATCAGCAAGGAAGATAAGAGCTGCCCTGTACAACGAAGATCCAAGGGGCAAATAGGGGCATTGTGGAGATGCACAACGTTATAATCAATGAGAACCAGACAGCAAACAATAGACAATTCTGAAGAGATACTGTATGTACAAACGTTTAAGGATTTAACTGGCTTTTGCTGGGAGATGGTGATCAGGCTTACCAATATAAACAACACAGAGTCCTAGCAAAAGATCATTCCTTTCTGCATTTTAACTGCAGTGTAATGACTTCAGGGTTGCTGTAGTGCAAGGAATTCAACCCTGATACAGGAGAAAAAAAGGCAAGTCCACAAGTTTATTAGATAGAAGATATCTGTATTCAATTTTTAACTCCAGAAAAAGGCTATAAAGGCATAATCAAAACTAAAGATAGAATTAAGTTCTTCTTGGGAAAACAACTCTGTTTGAAGGGCAAAAATCTAAAGTCTACATAGTAGGTATCTAAATACAAATAAACAAGAAGCCTCAACTTGAGATTATTCTAACATATTAAAATAAAGCCCTCTCTTCCACCTACTGCTATCAATGTTAGTTTTCCTGACTCTACTGAGAAGTCAACCAAGTCCATAATCCCCAGAGGTATCTCGTGAGCTCAGCAAGGTATTATCCTAGAAGGGAAAGCAAGGAAAATTGGCACCCTTCCCAACCATGTCACCACCCAAACACATTTTCTTTCTTCCCTCCTAAGCAGCCTACCTGGTAGCCTTGTTTCAGTAGCTTCCTATTTAACACTCAGTTGATTTATTCAATAGAATCAGCCCTGGTCAATAAATTTCTTGGGTCATATTCTTGTGCCCACCATGTACTTTTTCCAAAAAAAGGGAAACGGTCCTTTTCCAATCCCAGTGCAACTGAAACCTCAAAGAAGGGTATCTGTTTTAATGTTTCTTCTTGTCTTTTCTCCAAATTTGATTAATAACCAAAGCTCTTGGAGAAAATTGCCTTAGTTGGAGATTAATCATTTTGAGCCAAGAAAACGTGTCTTGCCAGCAGTTGTCTGCAACTGCCCTGCAAGTGCTGGCACACTGCTGCAAAGACGCTTTCTCAAGTTAGCTGTGAATCAGAAACAGAGAATTTATGCACTAATACAGGCAACTTAAACATCCTACCAGGCCTTCACTCTTCTCCAACGGCTGCCACTACTGTACTAGCACTGATGATTTACACCAGAAACAGCTCCTAAACTGTTGGAGTTGCCAACCCAGTGCATTAAAACAACTTAAAGTCACCGCTGGTTTACTTGAATATATCAGGCCACAAACTGGCTGTCAAAAACTGCTCCACAGGTCAGCCATTCCTGCCACAGACAAAGCAACTTGTGGAAAGAAGAGCAGTGTCAACAGCTGGGTTTTGTAACACCCTCTGTCATCTGAATTGAAATCATCTGTGTCTGAGTCAACACCCTATGTGACAAATGACTATTATTCAACTCTTCATGATCAGCAGAGGCAATTCAAGAATGGTACAGTCAAACCCATAATATTTCAGAAAATGTTTTTAATTACCTACAGCCACATACAACATTTTAAATTAAAGCCAAATAAACCCATTGTATTATTATACAAGTAAATCTTACTGAGCTGGGAAGTAAAGCCTTTGGTTATAGTTAATACAGAACAAAGATTCTAAACACAAAACTCACCCAAAGATTTTTTAAAAACACGTAATTAAAGAAAGTTTCCAACACCAGTAACAAGATGGAAACCATCACCGAGACCCAAACACATTACTGAAAGACAAAATAAAAGGTTCCTGGAAAACAGCTGCTGGAAAACTATCAAGCAGAAAGGTAAGGCCAGTTTGGATCCACCTCCTACCTGGTTATTCCATTACAAATCAAGATGGGGCAAGCATTTTCAGTCTTTCATAGTAAGCCACCTTCTGCTTCTGTCATGTTAAATCCTGTCGGTTTTGATGCTACAGGCTGCATGTCTTGCAGCTCTTATATTTAAGTACAATTCCAACTTAAAAACATAGTTTCAAAATAAAATTAAGAAATCTAGAACTCCTCTGAACTTCCAGAAGTTTAGCACTTCCTGAAATGTTACTTTTACAAGGGTTTAACATTTGTCTAAGCTGTTTGGATAACAATTTACCAAAAAAAAGAATTATAGACTTTTTCTTAAAGATACTCCTTGAAATGTTAAACATCATATGTCTTTTAATTACATTAGTTTCTATTACAATACACTTCTCTGGCAAGTGAAGTGCAAGACAAGAGGCCCATCACTGCAACCTTTAGCCAGTGGGGAATCTACCAACAACCCAGAAAGGTACTGCCCTCAATGCCCATAAGGCAGGATATAGGTTGGGGCAAAAAAGCCTTGTTTTATCAATAAACTGACATGGCTGTTGTGCAATAATCTCCCAGCAGAGTTAGTGACTCCAGGTCATAACTCGTAACATGTTTCCCTCCCTCTGATTTTACCTTTCCACAGCACTGCCCGGAAAACCTTCTGGACAGATGCATGCAGCTGCAGGAGACCAGACAAACTGGCTCCTCCAGTGTCTACAGACTTGGAGGGAAGGGGGACAAAGCTTACAATTCTAAATTGCCTCCTTTTGGCATTGAAACTTGTTTTAAATGCAAGCTAAACCTTGTAACAAGATTTTGGCACTCAATTTTCCAAAAGCATGATTTTGAAAAACTAACAGGGAAGTGTGTAACAAAATAAACAGTAGAAGTAGCTCTTTCTGATCTTTGTCCCATGCATTAATCATAAGACAATTTCCCATGGATCAAGAAATCAGCAGACCAGTAAACCAGCTCTGTATATGTATTTCTCATGGCCACCTGTAAGCTTACCAGAAATAAGATAGTAGGCGCTCACTACTGATACTCAGAAAGCTTCACTTCCTCTGCATATTTTAAAGCTATTGGATAATCATGCTGAAGTGCCTTCTTCAACTAATTCCCTAACCTGTCTCAAGCGAGGGCAGGAGGAAGCCTATGAAGATGATTAACTCTCTCTGAAAGCTCTTAATCACCCACAGTGCTGCCAGAGTGAGCTGAGCTGCTGAAAAGACATTCTTTAACTGGGAGAGAAGGTTCTCAGCCATTAGTGCAACATAAAAACAAAAGTAAAAATAAATTACTTCTTATAAATAGTAAGTTTCTTGCTTGGAGGGACAGTGGTATGAAAGCTTTGATAGCAAGAGGATTCCAAACCGGTTGTCAGAAAATGAAAATTTTTTGACAGACACTTATAATTGGGAGGTGATGCTGCCCCTCTACTCAGGGTGGTGAGGCCACATCTGGAGTGCTGCGTCCAGTTCTGCGCTCCTCCGTACAAGAGAGACAAGGAGCTCCTGGAGTGGGTCCAGCAGATGATTAAGGGACTGGAGCATCTGTCATATGAGGAAAGGCTGAGAGAGCTGGGCCTGGTCAGCCTGGAGAAGAGACACCTAAAAGTTCAATGCCTATAAGTGCCTGAAGGGAGGGTGTCAAGGTAACGGACCAGCCTCTGCTCGGTGGCGTTGGGCAATAGGACAAGAGGCAGTGGGCAGAAACTGATGCACGGGAAGTTCCACCTGAACATGAGGAAGAACTTCTGTACTGTGTGGTGAACACGCACTGGTACAGATTGTCCAGAGAGGCTGTGAAGTCTCCCTCACTGGAGACATTTCAGAACCATCTGGACACAATCCTCAGTAATATGGTCTAGGGGGCCCTGCTTGAGCAGGAGGTTGGACCCTTCCAACCTTATCTATTCTGTGATTCTGTAAGTTACTGGTAGAACACAAAGGAATTAACTAACAGAGAAAAGAGAATGAAACCTAATTCACGCTGGCTTAAGGCAACACAGTTAGCTTTCCTACTCTGTTTTAGCAGTGTAACATAGATTTAGCATCACTTCCTGAATGAACATTTTCAAATTTCAGAAACTCGCATAGAAGTGACAAGCATTGGTTAATAGCTTTCTAAGGCTACTGTGCCTGTGAACAAGTTTGACTCAATTTCTAGAGGCAAGTATTCCTGCCCATTTCCCTCCCTCCCCTTTAAACTGGTTTATGCATCTGGTCTAAATTAGAACAGCCTCTGGGATAAGTCAGAATTTATATGAATATTCATAGCACTATAGAGCACTCCATTACAACCTGAGACTTCAAAATAATTAACCTATGATTTGGTCTAGGCACAGTTGTGATTTGAAGTTTTAAAAATATTCCTGGCACATACCAAAGCTTTAGATTATGACAGACCCGCTTAATGTTCTGAAATCAATTTGCATTTTATTTTGCTGTGGAAGTGGACCTTTTAACTACATCAGAACACTGCAAGACTGTGCTTGAAACATGGTGTCAAATAGCCCAGTTGTTGATATATACAAAGCAACTCAGATTAGAGTAATTTTGAAATCTCAGATCCAACTAGGACCATCATAAACTTTGTGGCACTAACTAAAGGCTGAGATTTCTCATTTGGAGCGCTTTTGGAAGATCAAGACCTAATTGTTATTCTTCTTTGAAAGATTAATAAACTTAGCTTGGCACTGATCTTTGATTTTAGTCCACCTACATCTGTTGTTTG
Source organism: Struthidea cinerea (assembly GCA_013397865.1). Lineage (NCBI taxonomy): Eukaryota > Metazoa > Chordata > Aves > Passeriformes > Corcoracidae > Struthidea > Struthidea cinerea. The sequence continues at coordinate 755,602 of VZTI01003366.1, read as the reverse complement.
GGTTTTTTTATGTTATTCCAGAAAATTATTTTTTTTCTCCTTTCAAATAGAGACTCACAGCACTTCCTGTCTGAAGGCCCTTCTTGTAGAGAAATGTTTAAACATCCCAAAAGTCAAATCTGTGCAAAATGTAAGCTGTGTGAGGAGGAAGCATTGAGCCTATATATTATTACAGTATTGTCTGTTTCACTGCGAGAAGTTTGAAAAACAAAGTAAGAACTTTGAACATAAGAACAAAGCTTTTGTTATGCTTTTCTAATGCTCCTCACACAGGTCCTCTGAGCCATCATCTAGGAAAAGTATCAAAAGGGTGGGTGTTTTGTATCAAAAATGGTACTATTCCCAGCCTGCTACTCTCTGAACTTCTTTTGCGACTGGGAATATCTTCTTTCTGAGGACCAGGGCTTTTATACCTGAAATCAAGCACAGGACTTCTTAGACACACCGAGGCTGCTCTGAACTGGGCTTTAAACAGAAAAGTCTTAGAAATACCAAAGGTGTATAGGTATTTCTCAGTTCCTTAAGACAAATTGTACTGCACAGTCCTTTACACCATATTCTGTGAATAATCTGAAGAGTAGGTTCTTCTCAGCTAAGGAAAGCTGGCTCATAGTCATTTATCTTCAGCTGCTAAACTATTAGAACCTGCTAAAAATCCAGAGATTGTCCTTTATTAACCTTTGGTTAAGCAATTTTTGTAATTCTCTGAGGGTGTTCTGAAATAATGAATTATTTACTGGTGCTCCATCTGAGGTCTGTCCAAATCTCATCACTGAGAGCTGGCAGAGGACTGACACAGAACAACCCCAAACTGTTCAGGAGTACTTGTCCTGCAACGTGAGTATCTTCAGTAACTCCCCTCCCTGGAGAGATAAGGCAGCCAGGCTTCTTTGTTAGTAATGATTTTTGCCCATCTTTAAGAACTTCTTCCAAATCCCATCCAAAGGCACTAAATGGACAGAACATTATTTAGATTATTGAGAAAAAATACCTCCCTGACGACTGTGGCTGTAACTTCTTCCATGAATCACTGTAACAGCTAACACGATAAAGTCGTTACTATTTCCGACTTCTTGGTATGTAAAAAACCAACAGCCTTTTATAAACTAATTTAAGTGTCTCCTTAATTGCATTTGAATTTCAATAAATGCCATTTCCTACCTCATGCTCTGAAAGGAAGTCACTCCTGTATACTCTATCCAGAAAGATACATTAGTGCTCAGTCAGAAGCCACAGGAATTATTTTTCATGTAGGTAATTTTATCTTCTGCTGCAATTCAGTCCATGTAATGTAATGGGCTTTTTTGGCTTAATCCATAAATATTGCACGGTGTACTATAAAACATAATTCTGTGGATTAGCTATTAAAGATGCCTTCTGTCAAAAAAATGAACATTTCAGGACACTTGAGACAAAAAGCGCATCACATCACAATACCCTATGTTGTCATAAGCAAGTGTTAGTGCCCAAGGTTTCACATACTATTGTTGGAGACACAATAGCTGCTGTTTGCCTTAACAATTGCCATACTATTGCAGCTTCACTCATTGCTGCTGCACCAAGAAGAGATCCCACAGAAAACCAAATTCTACTTTACAACACAGTTAACTGGTTTTTTTGCCTCATTTTCTAGGTAAAAAGAGAAGAATGTTGCACACAGAAATTATTACAAACATGGTTGTAACACAAAAATAACATTATGCAACGAACAACTGTGGGCTTTTTTAGTAAAATCACATAGTATTTTAAAGTGTAGCTTTACATTAATAAACAGTTGGTATCTCACATTCTATATGTTATTTCCCCTTTTTGCTAGTAGACATATCTCCAATATTATCCCACTGCAATGTCTCTTTTTGGGATATTACTAAAAAAATTGACAGTCTTCAGTGTCTTTTTCTTTTGTCAGATTTTCCTTCATTGTGTGTGTAGGAAATGTTCCCTACTTTTCAGAATGGTATATTTTTAATAGTAATTGTAGAAGGTATAGTAAACTTCCTGTTTATGCTTACAACATAACCAGGATTGCATCTGATGGCTGGCCAGCCAGCCATAAAAGAAAATAGGTTAAAAAAGAATTCATTTTCATATTACAGAACAAGTTATTTGGTCCCAAGATTCCAGAGCTGATCAGGATCACAAGAGAACACAAAGTCCATTCTGGAAAAAAAAGACTCCTGGGAAACAGCGAAAGAAAATCAGGATTTGCAGAAAGAAAAGCAGCAATACATGTGGGTTTTTTTGTTCAGACATTTTTTGTGCCAGTATTGACTGAGAGCAATACTGAGATGCAAAGCTATCTTTATCCCTTAATAAATTTCTAATCCTAGCTACTATGTGAACTAATGCAAATTTGAAAGCCACAAACAAATAGAGCAAATCAGCTTGTGACTGCTACGCAAGAGGAAAAGGTCTAATTACCATGTGGTGGAAAGGCAAACATGGTGCAGCATTTGCAAGACATGCTTTCATGTGACTTAACTAAAGCTTCTAATATCCATCAGATGGAGGGGGCTCCACAAGTTTTAAATAATTTGCCTTGTGTTCATGTACAGTTTTGATTAAATAAATCTTGTTTCAAATTAAATATAACCTCAAATTATTAAAATGGTTAGAAAGAACACAGCATTATACTTAAGAGTAGTCATGTTTTAAAGGATATTATTATTTTAAAAAGAGTGTTCTAGATAGACTCATTCCTGTGTGGTTCTGTGAAAGATTGTTACAGTCATCACAATATGGAGAGAACTTTTATTAGACTAACTACTGTATTAAAAAAATGCAACTATCCACCAGTGCAGCTCAGTATTTCAATATTAACTGAAAATTCCTATAAAAGGAGCTTTTTCAGTTAAATAAAAACCAAAAAACGTGCAGCCTTCTTGAAAAGCTTTATCATGAGGAACTGAAGTCCTTAATTGCATTAGTCAGTTAATCAAAGAGAATCAACTACGTAAGTTTCAAGTTGTTGATACTTTCCATTAAATCTGAGGTGTGCTTCTCACTCCCCTACAAAGACATATAACTATTTCTGATTATCACTCTTGAAGAGGGTTTTCTTGCAGATCAACTAGAAGCAATAAGAGAAAACATTTCTTTTTTGCTATAGCTTCAATAAAGTTAACATGTTAAAACTTGAATGCTTTTGACATGCCATGTTTCCAAGAAATATTCTTGTACTATTTGTTGAAATATCTGATCCTTATTCAAATTTCGATATTTATATTATTGCTTTTTTTTCTGCCATTTAATTTCAGATAAAGCCTATTCAATAAAACATCACAGGCTTACTTGGAAACATTCAGGTAATTTGGCAATTTCTGTATTTGCTCTGTCATCATTCCAAGAAGTGTTGCTGACATCAACAGAAATGCACTCCAAGAGCTCTGCTGGCAGTGGTAGGAAGGTCTCCATAGGTAGGAAGAAGAACTTCCATCATATGTTACCAGGAAAACTCACCTCACACAGTTAAATAGTGTGATAAAGACAAGTATCTAAAATGGGGAAGGTGAATTGCCCTGTGAAGATACATTTCCCCACTGACTGCTGAATAAGTGTGGCCAATTTAGATTAAACACACAGACTTTTCTGAAGCCAAAATTCAATCAATCAAGCCAATCAATCCTATTCCTAAACATTTTAACACTCTATGTTTTTGTTGCACACAACATCAAGTAATGTATGTTTGTTGAAGTTGTATGTTGAAGCTTCCAAATGCCACATGTTTCTATGGCAATTCTTAGATTAACTGGTCCTGCAGTAAGGCATTAAAAAAACCCAAACCACGTAATAAAGAGTAGTATATCCAGGTTATTGATAGGAGCCTGAGCATTGATTCTGGCTAATGAGATATGGGCAAGCTCTTGAGTGTACAGCCTCTGGTATTATAATTTTTTTCAGTTTATATTATATATGACTGAACTATTCCTGTTACTCATATCATAAAGGCTCATAAAATACCAAGTACAAAACTAAGTCTCTTTTTTGTTCTGCGTAACAGAAAGAGAAGTCTCTAAGACACAGCTCTATCAATGGTACATTTATTAGAAAGGCTTTAGGAGTGCTGCATATGTAGCACATACAGGACAACCAAGGGATCGGGCCCAGCCAAGATGGGCTTGGGGAAGGCAGGTCCTGCTTGACCAACCTGATCTCCTTTTATGACCAGATGACCCACAGTAAGTTGCCAAACAACACTAAGCTGGGCAGGAGTGTTGATCTGTGGGAGGCCAGGGAGGCTCTGCAGAGGGCTCTGGGCAGGTTAGATCAATGAGCTGAGGCCAGTGGTGTGAGGCTCCGTGAGGGGAAATGCCACGTCCTGCACGTGGGTCACAACAGCCCCATGCAGGGCTACAGGCTGGGACAGAGTGGCTGGAAAGTGGCCCAGAGGAAAAGAACCCGGGGGCACTGGTCAACAGCAGCTGATCATGAGCCAGGAGTTGCCCAAGTGGCCAAGAAGGCCAGCAGCATCCTGGCCTGTATCAGAAACAGTGTGGCCAGCAGGACCAGGACAGTGATCATCCCCCTGCACTGGGTTAACTACAGTGATCTAGAAGCTACATTGGTGTTTAGAACTGAAATGAGCCCAATACAGCACAAAACATTAACTCTGGGAACAGATCAGAGGAGAAATGACAGAGCCCATGAAAAAATGCCACCACATAACTGGAAAATATCAATAAAAACATGGGGTACATCGATTAAAGAAAACAGAAAGGACAGTGTTGAGTGCCAAAGGTGACAGACAGACTAAGACGGATGAAACAAGAATTACGCTTCAGATTTAACCACAAACAAGCCACCTGTGACCTTACAGCAGTTCAATGAGCTCAATCACCAGAAAGAATTCTGGACATCAGTCAAAGCGTGGGTGGACAGAAAGTCAAGACGATATAAAAATATATCATTAACTATTTGGAAGAACTAAAGACAATGTAGGACTGCAGTGAAAGGGTAATATATGCTGTGAAGCACACATTTCAAATTAAATTTCTGAAGTGTTTACTTTCAATTAAGAGAAATTGGAGCAGTTTAAAAGAAACAACTTAAAGAGGGAGTTAGGAACAGTGGCAAGCGTAGGTGATTGAGTCAATGAGAAAGGATGGTGATATTAAGCAGCAGAAAGTATAAAGGAGACTTCTAAGAAAGATGGAAAAGATTGTCATAAAGAGTTTACAGCCATTTTAAGCCAGTATATTTGATGCACAACCAAGATAGTTCTTTAACATCTTTACTTTAACCTCTTCCTCTGACATTTAAAGGAAGCAATGAATTTTCAAAAAGCATTGCTTTAAATTCCTAAAGGAGAAATTTTAATATAATTCACTTTTACCTTTTTATCCTTAACATCTGGAAACATTTACAGTCGCTAAAAACTCCTGCTATCAGGAACAAAAAAACCATACACACAAAATCCAGGCTTCAGATAGCCTCCTCCAAACCAGGAAGTCGCAGCAAATTGGGAAGGATTTGCTACTAGCACTTAACCTTCACCTTAGAGAGTTTATTTTTAGGATTGAGTGGCAAGCTGTAACTCTGGAGTGAAAGAATAAGGGAAAAAATGAGACAGAGTCACAGTTTTCCTTTTCAGATATTCTGGTTTTATCTTTAATTACTTGCTAAAGAGTAAGAAAGAAAAAGTTAAAAGCAAAACCTTATCACTAGATTAATTGCTCCTTTCTTGTGCCAGACTTTCATCTTATATTTCCAATGTTGTATGAATTAAAAGCTCCCTGGAACAGGAAGACAAGTCTAAAGCAACACACATGCAGTACCTGCTAACATTCAGTCATTGGCAGGATGGCACTAACGTTCTGCTCTGAGCGAGCCTCTTTTATCACACACGTTCACAGCAAACTGACACGTGATAGAGATGCTGTGTGTGAACTGTGCACAGTCCAACGTTTATCAACAGAGCTGAGGAAGCACCAGGCCCTGCTATCCCAGCCCAGAACTACCAGCTCAACTACACTTGTTCACATATCGCTGATGACATTTTCTTTTAGTTTTGCATTTCTTTCCAGTTATTACAAACTCTGACATTCACACATAAACACACCCGCCTGCCGCTCCACTGCCATTAACCCTGAGGCTAAAGAAAAGATAATCCAGCCTAAATACAAGGAATTCATGCCATGGCTTTGGATTCCTTTTTTCCCTCATCCTCTATCAACCAGTCAGTTTAAATAAACCTACAGAAATTAGTCCCAAAGCACTTTTCATCCAAGAGAAAGCAAGTTAATACCAAAATATTCAATTAAAAATATCAACAAAAATTATTATTTAAGCCATCATTATATTTTAACATTCAAATCAAAGCTATCATCCCACTTGAAGGGGCAAAAAAAAATATAGAGAGGAAAAAGAAATTGAACTTTAAAAAGTAAGATATCAGAAGCTAAATTGCTGCTGGTAGCACTCTCTTTATTATTGTACTTAATCCAAACTATCTGAATGAAACGTGCATATGAAATTAATAAGTGGAGCCAGCGAGCCAGATCACAGAAAACAGCTCCTTTGGATTGTTGTTGTTTCTTGGTTTTGCCCTCACACACATAAACAGTCTTGGTTTTAACACCCTACTTAACAGTTTTACCTTTTTTAGCCAAGCTGTCAGTGCAAGGAACACACAAAGCCCAATATAATTTTTGAAAAACAAACGCTGATTATTACAACAAATCCGTTTCGCAAGAGTACTTGAAAGACTCTCTATTCATAGGGTGGGACTACCCTTGAAACTGATTTTATACAGTTTAAAGAAATTGACTCATGACAGAACACTGTTGTTTGATTCATAAACGCTTTGTGTCAGGGGCATCTCAATGCCTCATTATTATTACTGCATTTACACACGGACTACCCTCCTTATATAGCAAACTACTGTCACGCTAATAAAACGGTCTGAGAAATGATGCACAGCAGAGGCTTGATCTTTAGAAGCTCATCATGCAGCTTAAGTCAATGGCAATTGCAGGCACTCAGGTTCATACGAGGATACGGCATTACACGATTTTTCCTGGGTTTGTCTCACCGTCAGATGTCCCTAAGGTCTCAACATCGCCTCAGCTGCTGGATCGACTTCTTGCCCGTCACAGCCCAAACTCTGTCCCCAAGTCTGCTAATTGCCCCTAATCCAGGCAACGGGAACGCCTCTTGCTTTCAAGTGAGGAAACACCCCACATTTGGTGGCATGTACACAACACAACTATTAAAATACAATTATACTTCAGGGTGAGGAAGGAATCACTTGCGGGAAGAGAAGGTTGTGAGATAAGGAAGTTCAAGCCTGTCCCAGTGATTAATAAGATGCCGAAGATACCAAACGGGCAGCACAAGAACATCACATCCTGCTATGACAGAAGATAAACCAGTAGCAGGTCTAGGGACAGCACTGGACCGCAAACAAAAGAAAAACTTCCAACGTCGTCTTTTGCTATCAACACCTTTCTTCAATGCGCCACGTCCAAGCCCAAGCCCCGCAGGAGGCACTAGGTGCCCACACAGCGCTCCTGACACACAGAGGGAGCCCCTCACGGCCCTTCGGCTCCCGCGGCCGGACGGGGGACTCAGGGCGCCCAGCCAGCACTGAGAGGAAGCTGTCCCCCTGCCTAGGGAACATCACGTCTGCCACACGGCTGGTGACACCGTCCCTGCACGGGATAGCGGAGCGGCAGGGAGAGAGGCGCGGCGTGTCCTCCGGGACCAGAGGATAAAGGGTCCCTCTGCCACATGCCCGTCCCGTAACGGCACACAGCGGACTAAAGGGAAACAGGACAGAGCGAGGGACCAGCACTCCATCCCCACGCCAGCGCAGCCATCCTACTCTGAGGTACGGGGGGG
>VZTI01003366.1:734228-747520 GCA_013397865.1 Struthidea cinerea | reverse complement strand
GGGCGCGCGCACGCGCCGGCGGCAGGCGGGAGCGAGGGCGGAGGGGGCGGAGGTGCCGCCGGTGCCGCCCCGCAGGAAGCGGAGCCGCCCGGGCCCCGCTCCGCGACAGGGCGAGGGAGCGAGCGAGCGGGAGAGAGGCCGGCAGCGAAGCGTCGTTTTCCGCTGCTGTGCCACGCCGGGACGCCGCTCCGAGAGGACACCGGCCGGGAGCCTGGAGCGGGGCAGCCCCCGCCCCTCTCTGCATCCTGCCCGTCCTGCGGGGCGGGACGTGACCGCTCCCCGCTGCCCGGCGCGCAGCAGCTGCCCCCGCCCAGCAGAGCCGTGACCCCTCCTCTGGCTCCGCCGCCGCCCGTCCCGAGGAGGGAGCCCGGCACTTGTTGCTGCCGCGATGGTGACCGGCCCGGCCGAGTAGGGACCGCCGACCCGTCGGGCAGAGCAGCGCCGAACCCGGCCCCGTACGGGGCATCGCGGGGTGTTGTCTCCCCGCAGCGCCCGGTGGTGGCGGTGCTTCCCGGGCGACGCCAAGACTTCGGTCTCCGCGTGGGAATCGCGCCCTGCATCACCGCCCGCGCCGGGTGGTCCCCGCGGGCTCAGGGGACACCGCCGCCCGCCCCATCCCTCGGCGGCAGCGAAAATGTCCTTCTTCAACTTTCGTAAGATCTTCAAGCTGGGCGGCGAGAAGAAGAAGAAACAATACGAGCACGTCAAGAGGGATTTGAACCCTGAGGAGTTCTGGGAAATCATAGGAGAGCTGGGAGATGGTGCTTTCGGTAAAGTGTTCAAGGTAAGGGCGGGCAGCGCGGATCGCTTGTGTTGCTCATAGCTGAGAAATGACTTGGAGCGTTGCTTCTGCCTCCAGGGCTGCCTCGGGCTCCCTGTCTGCCGGCTCCCTCACCTCGGGATTCCTGCTGGCAGCGGCGAGTTCGGGAGAACTTGGCTGGGGCGCTGAGCGCTGCTGTGGGGGACGCGGCCGGAGGCAGAGCGGGGGATCCCGGCGCCTCTTGGCCACGGAGCCTCGTGAACTAAAGATAGAAAAGACCTATTAGGTCATTGTCCCGCCTTCTGCTCCACCCTGCCCGCTGCTGGATTGCTCACTTCTCCTGTGTTTTGGTTTTTTTGGGACTCGTGTACAGTATGGCTCCTAACCGTACAAAGACTGCATTTTCTTAGATCTGAAGTTCATACTTTTTTTTTTTTTTTCCTGTACGGAAGGAAGCCCATGAACAGTAAAATTGACTCCTGTGCTTCATGTGTAGTGTACAGAGCCAGGCTGTCGTCGCTTTAATGGGCATTCTCCCATCTTGTTCCATGTGGAGTTGAATTAAATAGCTGTGTTCTCTTGGCTTTCCCTGTGTGGCAGAATTCATGTGCTGGATCTCATAACTTCTCTCAGTTGTTTGCTCTTTAAATCTTTAAGTGTGCTGGTACAAGTAGGGTTTTTAAGGATGCTTATCTAGAATTTATCAAGCCGAGTAGACTGCAATGACATAGATACAACCCTGCAAGTGTTTGACAGGACTTCAGCGTTCTGGCAAATCTTCAGCCACGTTGCCTCTTTCTAAAAGGGTGTTTAATGCTCCATGTTTGGTTTAGCGATAGCGTGGAAAAAACATCCTGGTGGATAAGCATGAGAGAATTGGGAACTGACGTGAATTGAAGCTCTGGAGCAGGTTCTGGAGACTAGGAGAAAATAGCATGAGAGGATGGCATTTACAGTGTTTCTAAGAGCTAATTCGGTCAAGAAACATTTATATTTAGAGTTCTGCATTTGAGAGTTTATGAAATCTGGGTACTCGTGAAATTTGTGCTATTTTTGGTAGACATTATTTTAGGTTCTATTGTACTGTAGTGGTATCACCTGTCAGTGAGCAGAAGTGCCACAGTCAGTTCAGAATGTTAGGTGGAGTCATTTCGCCCAAGAAATTTGTGTCAATGTTCTATATTAAGAACATCTAGCTTATTTAGATGCTGGTGTAGTACACAGTCTAGATGGTGGTTCTCATGTCACTTTGGAAGATTAGATTTTTGGATTGTTTGTTAAAATGGCTGGGAATATGTCTGAAGTTGCTCTATCATAAAGCCTGCTCACCACCAAAACATAACGTCTCTAACGGCGTTTGCAGCGTATTACAGTTTTAATTTGAGCTTCATAGTGGGGTTTTGATTCCCGTTTTCTGAATACATGCTTCAGATACAATGCTAAATGTGTTTTTTCCTCTTCCCCGACGTGCATTTCCCCTCCCATCCTCAAACCTGACTTCATGTTTATCTGTAGGCATGTCTGTGTTAGCAATAGTAGTAGAGGAAGCAAGTAAGACAGCTGGTAAATTTTGCATTTCAGTGTATTCTGTACACAAACAGGAGAATGTTTTCCACTTGGATGTCATTTTTCTCTTCGAGATTTATTTCTGACTGTGAAATGACAGAGTTCACTGTTGAAATTGATCGTAGGCAGAATTACACATGTGGTTACACTGGTCAACTTGTTGAAGCTGGCCCTTATGAGAATTAACAGGCAGTATTCCTGGAAAAAAAAATCCCATTTAAAAAAAAAGAAGTAGGTTACTGCATGTGTTCATCAGCATTCTTTTTGTTTCTATCCAGCTTGAGAAGGAGGCTTACACACAGATACAAACTGTACTTGTGTTCCTGCATCTGAGAGTGCTTCCCAAGAAACTTTGGAAAGCAGAAAAGGTGTGTAAGGCTGTTCTTTCATGGATATACACCTCAAATGAGAAGCTGCAGGAATAGACATTCAATTCCTTCTCAAATTTTGAATTCAAAACTATAAGCTAGAACAGAGCTCTCAAGAAAGCTTGAAGACTTTGTCTTTAGGTAATGGAAGTGTGGGGGTTGGGGTTTTCATTTTGTGTAATGGATTTTGTTTTATTTGCCAAACCCCCCCATCACCCTAGTGTCAGTTACATTTGCCAAAATTACATTTGCCTTTAAGATGTTAGGATCTGTGTGTGATAGGGTTTTGGAAGATGTATGTTAAAATGGAATTGCTATATAAGTAAGTCTTTGTATACTTTGAATTTCTAAAAAGTAGGTTGGATTGGTTACGTGCTATGATTTCCCATAGAGGAGTAATTGGTTTAGTTGTGCAACTGATCTTCTGACCAAAGTGTCAAATATTTAAATAAAAACTCAAAAACAACTCTAAATTATTCTGACAGTACTGGGAAGCCTTGCTGATTAAATTACTTACTTAAAAATGCTGTCCAGTGATAATTAATTCTGTGTACTGAAGTCTTAAGGGCATTGAAAACTTGTGATTTGTTCCTCTTCTTTGCAATCAAGTACAAGGATCTTGCTTATTTTTTTTATCTAGAAGAGCTCATTTCCTTTGAAGCTGTTTGTTCCAGCGTTCTAAGGCTTTTTGAGTTCTGACAATCCATACATTTGTATTCACGGACTTCTAAGTAATGTTTAGAAATACTCTGTTTCAACTGCTGTTGCAAGTCTCTTGTGATCAGAGGAGCTCTGTAATTGCAGATTACTGATGGCAAAGGTTTATGGCCATGTAGTACTTTTCATTCTGGCCCTTGTCAGCCTCTTCAAAGAGGCCACTTTTAGGCTGTTTTCTTTTTGCTCTTGGCTAATGAATAATGGTGTAGTTTTCTGTCCTTTCACAATTTATAGATCCTTGCAGTACTTCAGTGTCAGTTGATGGCCCTTGTAGAGAATTCCGAGTTTCCTGATGGTAGAATTTTTTTTCCAGTCTTTTTTATGTGCTTTTCATGTATTATTTAGAATAAATGAGTGGACTGCTAGAGTTCTAACAGACACTGGAGATGCATAATATTAGCATTGGAGGCTGATTTCAACATGGAAATTTGGCAGTCAGACACAAAAAAAACCTAAAAACAAAAGAGGGACAGTTTGAAACTGCTGTTGATTTGATCAGGTTAAGTGCCCTGAAAAAAACGTAATTATAATCAGTTTTCTTTAGAAAGTAGTTACATTATTATATCATGTTGCTGTATTGTGTGTTCTAGTACTCTATTGTGTCAAATCTCAGTTCTGTGCACATTGTAAATGTAGCTCTAAGGCAAATCAGTGTGTTAACGACTTTCATCAGCTTTAAACTACTTTCTAAATTCCCAGAAGTAAATGTTCAGATGATGTGAAAACAGACCTTTCAGATGCCTGATGTGGTGCTCTTTCTTGCCACAGATAAACATCATTAATGAAATCTGTTTTTTCCTTAGGTCCAGAGAAGAAATTTTGTGCAAGCTGATAACCATAATCATGGTGAACAGTATTACCCAATTGCATTATCTTCTGAAAATTATAACTACATTAAGTGCTCATATTTACTTCTATTGGCAGTAGTGGCCAGTACCAGCTCATCTGTGGCTGGTGATAGTGGACTTTTGACAATAGTGTTTCTTCAAGTCAAATAATCCAATGGTGTTACTTCATTTGAGTCAAGCTTTTACATCTGTATTTGAAACCATCTTATCTATAATGTACCTGTAAGACTTACAGGACAGCTTGGTTTTGCCTTAATGTCTTCTACAACAGGTAGAAACAAATAGAATTTTTAAGTAGTGATTTAATGAGACTGGACCAATTATAATTTAATGATTATGTGTTCTTAACTCCTTTTAATGTTAAAATGTGAACTGACTGCTGGTAGCTGCTTAGAAGTACTTTGTTGTGTACCACTAACATCATAACTTATTTTCTAATTCTAGAAAATGTATTAATTAGTCTGACCTATAAAGAAAATAAGGACAGAGCAAGGAGAATTTATACTTTCTAGTTTCTTTGGTTTTACAGCACATTGTTCTAAATTCCTACATTTTGATATTTTAACTTGAAGTTATCCAGATGATAGTAATGTATCATGCTGCTTCCTAGAGTGGTGATCTTTCACATCTGTAACCTAGGACTCACAGAAACAGATTTTGACCAGTTACTTAATATCTGAGCTTGAAACACAGATAGGCTTTGCTTTTTCTACTCTATCTTTTTGCTTATGTGGTGTCATTAGTTCCATGAATTCTTTAGAAGAATTTGGTAGAGCTGTTGAAACTTTGCAGACAATCCTATATGAATGATATAGTTCCCTGTGGAAGGATATTGCTTGAGTTTGTCTGAAGTCCTATATGTTTGGTACTAGTTGGAAGATAAATTCGTATTTGAAAGTTTCCAGTCAAACATGATGTTTCACAAACAAGTTTAATGTGTGACTCTGCCATGAGCCCAGACCTGGAAAGAAATAGCAGGTGAAAATGTCCTAAATTGAAGTTCAATACAGAAGAATGAATCAGTGGTGCAGAACTCTTGGCAATTTTGATTAAAATTGTTTGCTATACCAAATATGTTTTCTTCTAATTTATTTCCATTCATAATTGACTATATAAGTTGACCTCTCATTAACCTGGAGCAGTAAAATTGTGCAGTTGCCCTCAGGAGATCTGAATTAATAATATTCTCCTAAGTGCTATGTTGCTTTGTTTAGTCATTGAGGCATTAGAAGATAGAGGAGATATGAGAGTTGATTTACTCTCAAGAGACTAATGTATAAGGTGCCAGTAGTAAATTTTAAATAATTAGTCTAAGTAAAATGGAACTAAAACTTTACCTAAAGCTTGCTATGAACAGTAATCTCTGTAAGAGTAGCCTGGGTATTCTAGGGCTGCTATGAATGATGAGAAGAGATGCATGACAGTTCATAGAAGGTAAACTATTGTAATCTTGCTGATCAGCTTGGTGACTTGCCCTACAATGTTATCTTTATTTTCACACTGTTGCAGTTTTAGCCTGGTTAGAAAATACCAGATAAGGAAAAGGCGGTATCACTGTTTTAATTCTGGGAGTCTGTCAAGGGGAAGCTTTACAGAGCTCTTTACACCTATTGTCACTCCAGCTAAGTTTTCTGAGGAAATGGTAATGCCAGAAAGTCATCTGTAAATTGTAGATTGAGATAACTTTCTTGACTTAAATGGCTACTTGTAACTTACCTTTCCTTTTTGTCTGTAGCAGGGAAATATTTGAAAGGCGCATAGCACATGTGTGTCTCACTTTTTGGACATATTTGCATCACTTGGCTTAAAATCAGCATCACAATACTTAACTTATGAGTAATGTATTGTCTGTCTGTTGCATTTGGAATTAAAACTGCAGACAAGTTTGTGGAGGATAATTATAGAATGCTTTTGATCAGTCTTTGGCAAGGCAGTCATCTTTTCCAAGGTGTGAGCATAGTTATGTAAACTGTTTAAAACTCTGAGTAAATAGGAAATAATTATTTGATTTTATTCATGTTTATTAAGTTCCCTTTTTGTTTTTTTCATGTCATCTGATCTATCATATTTCTTAGCTAATTGTGTAACTGTTTGGACTGTGATTTCTTTTCTGGAGAGTAAAACTTCAGATTTCAGGCATAAGATAAATGTGACAGTTTCATGTCGAATAGATTGCAGAATGAAGCTTCTTTAAGCTGTTCTAACTTGGTGAAATAACTCTTCTATCTTAAGTCACATGCAGTCCATTTAATTAAATAATTCTGGTATGAGTTTTTTTGGGTTTTTGTTGTTTTTTTGGGGGGTTGTTAACGGTTTTGTAGACAGTATGGTTAAACCTTTAATTGTTGGCAGGATCCTCCAGAACTACAATCCTCCAAGTAGTAGAGGACAACACGCTGGTGTTGCAGAGCAGTAGTTGAAAAGTTTCTTTTGGTGACGACTCAAATTCCAGTTTTGACCACCCTGTAAACAATAATTTACAAATAATTTGTTGGGTTTGTATTTGCAATGGCCCCAATCCCCAGTTTGGGATTTATTTTATTTTGTCTCTGTTTAAATTGAATGCACTTATGAATTCCATGTTTCATGGGCCATGACCCAGGTTTTGAGAATCTCCTAAGATTGTAAACATCATTCTCCTTCAATGACAGTTGCGTCTGTGTTCAAGAGGAGTCTGTAATTAAACTCTCTGATTTGAGATTTTAAACACATTCCTTGAGACCCTGGTAGCTGATGTGTCATTTATAAACACTTTTTCAGTCTCTGCTTCTTTATGTTCCCCCAATAACCTTTAATTATATTCAGATTATACAGAGTTGACAAATTCATAGTGTCTCACCTCTTTTGCCTATTGTCTTATGTTACAGTAGCTGCCAAATTACTCAAATACAATGCTTGTGCTATCTTTTCTTTTGATACTGTTTGGATTGTTCCAGTTTTCCATGTTTAGTGATGGAAAAGCCATGAAATTTGTAGTTAGAAAACAAAGCAGACTGAATTAATAGCACAGAAAGCAGATTGAATTAATAGCACAAAGAAAGAGTGATGTTTTATAATTTTTCTCCAAAACCACATAAAAAATACACCCCCTAATTAATTTTTAATGGTTTTATAATGTAATTACAGTATGGAATGCTTGAAAGAAATTTAAAGTCTCAGATATATCTCAAATATGTCATGTGGAAACACAGTTTCTCCACTCACAAATGGAAAGGAAGTTTTTTTTAGAGAGAAAGAAGACCCAGTACTTGTGGAATATGTTTGAAGCATGTCAGGCAATAAAAATTGTCTAAGTAATATTCAATAAAGGCTAGTAGGCTACCTGAAACCGCTTTGTAATGGTATTCATACTTCAACAACAAAAAATGAAGTAAATGTTAGTTTTCCACTGGCATTTCAGATTTTCTGTTGAATAAGCTCTATATTCCTGATACAAACCAACTGAAGTATATGCAGCAGAAGATTTACCTAAAGCAAAACAAAAAGCAATAAAACGGTAATGTAAGATTCTTTTAATATTTAATTCACCTGCTTAAACTACCATGTTCGGTTTTAGGAGGATATAGTGTTTCTTGAAGGAGTTGTCAATGTATGTAAAAGCAAGTTACAATATTAAAGTTATAGATTTGTCCTTGTTTTTTTTTTTTTTTACTATTTTGGATTGAGACTGGATTTTTCAGTATTTTGTGGGATTTCATGTGTGTATATAGAGAGGTTAATGTAAGGCAGCTAAGCATGAATGGTGATTTGGAAGCTAAGAGAGACACACAAAGTATTTCCCCTCTACCTTGCCATGTTTATATTTTTTAGCCATTTTCTAATTAGGTAATTACCTATAGCGTAGAGCA
Source organism: Struthidea cinerea (assembly GCA_013397865.1). Classification (NCBI taxonomy): domain Eukaryota; kingdom Metazoa; phylum Chordata; class Aves; order Passeriformes; family Corcoracidae; genus Struthidea; species Struthidea cinerea. Next base: position 739,413 of record VZTI01003366.1, on the reverse strand, counting down.
AGAAATTGCTCAAACCTACACTCATACTTGAATCAAGTTCCACCCAAAATGTAGCTTTAAGAATATTCTGACTACCTGAGGCATGCTATTCTATGATACGATTTTTAAATTTCACTTAATTTTCTGTGGAGAAGAACATGAAGAAGTGAAAAAGTAAGATCGTACTATGACAGTCAAATCAATTTATTGGTTAGTGTTTAAAATTTGCCAAATCTCTCCTTACTGCGGAGGACTGACTTGTTACCTTCAAGTGCCCATCTTGAAAATTAGTCTGTTGTTTCAGAAAATTTGAAAACAAAGGATTCCATTGTGAATAAAGAAACTTTATTTTTCAGGAGGAATTTTTCTGAAGTTGCATTTTGGCAATTATTAAAAATGGGTGGGTGAACAGAAAGTGAAGTTTTTTTGGGGGGAACCATTACCCCAGAACTGAAATTGTGCATAGATCACAATTGGTTTATTTGGTGTGGAAGCAACGGTGAATCCCCATCCTAAAGCAGAACTGGATTTTAATCCATCTAACTTGGTAATGAGCTGGGAGAAGACTGTCTCTTTGCTTTCCTCATATCTCTTTGAATGGCATTTTAGATCTGAGACTTCCTTGTTTAAGGAGGACTTTAAGGAACTGGGTTTTGTCTCTAGAAGTGTTTAGTCAGAGCTATGATTCAGAAAGTATTCTTTGGAAAGTTACTGTAACTTTGTCAATGATACTGTAATAACTGGGCAAGACTTTTTGCACAGGATTTTATTCTTTCTTTATCTTGTAGGTAATGGTTCTCTTGAAGCAGACTTATGCTGTAAAAACAAAGCTTTTCTCTAAGACATCTAGATTTTGCATTATAGAAGAAAACTTCTCACTGTATTTCTAAATAGTATTTTACCAGGAAAAGAATTAATACTTTTGTAATCAAAAGGCAGCAAAACCTTAATGGAGAAATGTTAATTGAGTGCTTCAGCAAAAATTAGAATGTTGCAGTTAACCCTCATCTCTTTCACAGCCATTGTCTCAATCAGGATTTATTTGATTCATATGCTGCCTTTTTTTATTTCATAAAGTTCAGTCATGTTCCTGCCCCACCTTCAGCTTTTCCTGTTTGAATTGAAGAGGCACAGCCTTTTTAGTCTGCTTTTTATAAGACAACTGCTTGACACTTTAATAATTTTGATTGTCCTTCTCATTCTCTTACTTGCTTAGCTTCTGTGGATGTCACAAGTCTTTCGGTTCACTGTCCAGGCAAACAGTTCTGGTTTTAATTGCTGGATAGTCAAGGGTCAGAAGCACAGGTCTGTGCAGCTACAGCACACCATAAACTGTGATCATCGTGGGGAAATGTGGTCAGAAGAGTTTGAATAGGAATTATCCCCAAAACAAATCATCCCAGTAATGTGGAGAAATGGATACTCTCAGAGTTAAGCCAAGCTTTTTTACTCTTTCACCCTTTCCAGCTAGTTTTTGCTATTAATGGAGATGTACTAACCAAGTCTATAAGTAACCTGTCTGCTATTTTTCATCCCTCTGGGATGGGAAGTGTGAAAGCTTAAAAATCACAATTTAAACAATACTGTCAAGTGTTTCCTATTGACAGGGATAGTTGGGGTACCTGAAAACGTATCCTTTGCTCTTGGCAGTAGCAAGAATTTCAAACTGTCTCTTGGTAGCAAACATCCGTGTTCTGGCCAGCTTAGGAATGCAGTAATTTGCCTATTGATTTTGCATGTTACACTTGAATAAAAACAAACAAAAAACCCACACGCTGCCCTTAGCACTTAGAAGTGAAATATAAAAATGAGCTCATGTACAGATTTGTTTCCTCTACTATTTGTGGTGTCTTTTTCAGTGTTTATTGGTGCTGTTGTAAATTTGTGGCTTTTAGTGGCCTGACATAGGACCTCACTTTTGAGCCAGTGCAATATAAAGAAGATTCTTTTGAATCCCTGAAAAGCAGTAAAACAGTGTGGATCTGTCATATTTACTAAGTGAAACAGTCAACAACACACTGCTGTCCAAAGTCATGCATTTTAGTAAGTACAGAAGTGACATTCAGATGATGAGTGTCAGGGTCTTACCATGACTTTTCCATGGCAGTTTCCGATGATGCAGGTCGATGCAGGCAGGGTTCTGGCAGTGTATTCACCTTCCCACATCCTTCGTTGTGACAGGCCTGGTGCTTGCCAACCCCATGTTGATCTGGTTCAAGGAACTAAGCCACGCAAAAGCTGATTGTCCATGTAATCTTCTTGGCTGCCCAGACCAGCTCACGAGAGGGCCAGACAAGTGACACTGCTAATGTAAGGGAAAATAGCCAGGACAGTGTCAGCATTGGCTTCAGTAGCCATCCAAGAGAGCCATATCAATATTCTGAAGTTATTATGGTGTGTCAGATGAATGCTTTTTGTCAGGACAAAAGAAAAAACAGACTTGCTCCTGTTGTAGGAACCATTTGCTGTTAGCAGCTACTAATAAAAAAGTACTTGTGGTAAATGATGGTGGTGTTTATATCAGCCTGTGGTTCTGTCACTTAGCACCACTGTTATCCATGCTAGGTGAATTTTGTTACGTAGGCATGTCTTTAACTGCAAATTAACTATAAGGCTATGATCCCAGTTTTAGTTCAGGTGGTGATTCTCTTTTCTGCTTTAGGTGTGCTCAATAACTGCTAGAAAAGATTGAAAATTGTATAATAATTCTTATTTGGCACTAAATCTACCTTGTATGAGGAAAGTACAGAAACGGAATTGAATTTCAGAGTGAGTAGGGTGTTTTGAAGCAAGAAGTGGCTTTGATAATTTTCCATAAGGAATGGAATTCTTCATTCCCTCTCACTGTACAAATACACAACAAAAGATAGTCCTCTGCTTCAAAAAGCTTTCATCCTAATAATAAATTAAAAAAATAAACATGAGAGAGAGGGAGAAGAAGGATAAAGAGATGAAGTAGTTTTCCCTCAACAAGACCTCCTCCTAAGAGCCACACAACATCTCATCTTGGGGACATGGGTGAAATAAAGCTTCCACAACTCCATTAAAAGTAACATTGCCACCCTGTTAGGAGGCAAGAACAGTGCTTCCTCCTGAACATCTTGTGTGTCTAACTGTTTAATGTTACCATGGCTCTCAGCAGTTCTGTCAGAGGAAGAACAATGTTCCAACGTTACATGAAAACCTTGTATTGATAAAAGTTTGTTAGTTGCAAGTGTCTGAGTAAAGCACTTGGTTTTCTTTTGCATATTTTGTGCATTGAGCTTTGCAAAGAAATTTTGCAAAGAAATTTGAGCTTTGAAGAATTTTGTCCTTATTTGTTTATCTGGATTTTTAAAAAATAATTTTATCAAGTAATACAATTATTCCCATGGCTGCTTGTGTTTCTCGGTAGCATTCTAGGTAAATTCTGAACAAATTACACTAATCAGTAAAATGTCAAACAGCAAGTGCATAGAACATGAGGATTTGAAAAAATATCATCAGCAGCATGCTTCTAAATTAAAAATCCCTTTGAAATCTGCTGATAAGTAATAGGATTTGCATTCATACAGTTTCTCAGAGTAGTCAATTTTCATAATTGGTTAGTTGTTCAAATTCAACAATTAAAAAAACCCCAACAAACCAAACAGTTAATCTGAAAGGCAGCATCAGAAGCAGCATATTCCACTACTGTGCTGAATATGAATGAAGTTCATTTACAGAACCCAGGATGCTATTTTTGTGGTACTTGAATAGCCAGTTGTCAAGGAATACGAAATGTTTATTGAGATGAGATCTTTCTCTTGAGATCTCATCCTTGCAGCACAAAGGTAGCCAGCTCATCTAAACTGTGTGAGGCACCTTTTGAAATTTCATTTTGTGCTTGTGAGGTGCTGTGTAACTTTAGGGTCAGGATTAACAACACAAGAGAAACTACTTGCAAGTAATAGGCTGTACAAGCATTAAATAGCATATACCAGCAAACGGAATTTTATAATTAATAAAGTTTATTATGGTGGGACTGACTTGAAAATGACTTGTTTACGTTGCAGAGCACTGAATGACACCAGCTTAACTCTATTGATTTCTTTGTTGTTGTTGCTGTCTTTGCAGTTGGTTTCTGTTAGATTGCCTTAGAGATGTGTATGTAAGGAACCAATGACTCCCCTCTAGAATTCTAAATTTTATTTTAAAAAATATATTAATACCATAAATAGAATATGAATTCATTTCTGTAACAATTTTACTTAAAAGTGAGGGATGATGATGTACAGCTTTTTTAGTTAAAACTTTCTAAAGCTGCTCTACTTCTTGCTTTTACTCCTTCAGAAATAGAGGAAGTTTCATTTTAACAGACTAGAGTATGCATGAAGCAACAGAATGTATGCTTTGATAGTTTTGCAAGAGCTGTTGCAGTGTGGTATTGATGTAGTCTCATTTCCTTTCCCTCTGCTACAACTGTATCTCTCTGTAAAACACTGAATCTTAAACTGCCAATACAGTTTATATTTTTCCCTTAAATATATGATGTATACTGCATTTGTTGTTCATTTTAGGAGGACAAAGAATGAAAAGAGGTGATGCTGCTTCATCTCTTAATTTAATCTTTCCCCTCTGGCTATTTAGCTGTGCTTATTGTGAGATTTGAATGTGGCTCACATTGCAGTATCAAGTTATATAGAACCTTTTCTCAAATTGCCCATATATTTGAGCTAGTAAGATGTTTACACTTTAAATGACAGTTAAGTTACATCTGTTACAGGCCATCACCTTCTGCAATAAATACATAAAATAAATTGTCTTAGTACAGGCCTTTTAATGCCTTCCTTCTGCTATATGAAATGTAGAGATTTTAATAATATTCTTTACTTTTTGACACCAAGTTTTTTTAACTTAATGACTATGCCACATTGCATTTCTGTGGTTATGTAGTTTCCCTAGTAACATGTCAGAAGGCCTTTGTTGAAGGGTTCTTAAAAAGTCCAAAGAAATTGTCATTTTTCTTCCTTTATTATTTTGTTGACTTGTTCATATCCAGTTAGGAAGGACAGAATTTTCCGTGCTCAAGTCAGTTGCACTGTTTTTTTTCTTGTTTTGTCATAATGAATGGCTGTGCTGGGTCAGCAAACAGCTGTAACCATCTTGCATCTGATCTGGCTGAAAAGCTCTGGGCAAAGCAGATCTCAGTTTTGTTTTGTGACTTAATTCCAAGGAACTGTGGGTT
>VZTI01003366.1:639407-734178 GCA_013397865.1 Struthidea cinerea | reverse complement strand
GGAACTGTGGGTTGACCAAGCCACTCTATCAAAAATTAAAAAAAAAAAAAAAAAAATATATATATATATATAAAGAACAAAGGAGTGTACTAGATTGATACTTGTACATCTGTGGATGTACACTACTCTGCAAAGTGCGAGTAAACAAAATGACTTTGTGCTACATGAAGCCAAAAGACCTGGTGGTGTCTCTGTCTGCAGAAGGCTCCAGAGTGAGCTTTAACAGCTCCAGATGTCTCCCTGGGAAAGGGGTTAGCAGGAGTAACGCTGGCTCTGAGCTCCAGTGAACTAAAGCTCGTTACAGATGTTAAATGATTAGAAGCAAGATTATAACAGAATCCTCAGGTGAAGGAATCAGAGGTTTCTTAAGTCCTATGTTCAGACAAATCATACAATTATGAGAAGCAAATCATAAAAATCTCAACCTGGCAGTGGGATAATTTTCTGATAAAACAACAGTCTGTACACAGCTTCAACTCTGACTTGTTTGTCTTAATTCTAGTGAACAGCTAAAGTTAGTAATTATGGTTTGATTAAAATTTTTTTCTTGATACCATTGTTTCTTGGAAGCATTCTTAAATAGTTATTTGGAATAAAGGTGTGTTTAGTACTGGAACAGACTGAATTTTAAGCTGTAGTCACTAAAATAAATTAGTAAGCATTAAGCATTTTTTTTTTCCTAATAGTACAAAACCAAATAAATAACTGTAGGATGTTTGTAATCCAAGATGAAGATCCACTATGTTACTGTCTTTCCTGGGAAGTTTTAAATTAGTTTGGGGCTGACATTGTCTGCTGCTGGATGAAACTGAGAACCTCTGCCAGCAACTGTTAGTGTCCTCTGCAGGGGAAAGATACTGGCAAAGCAGCTTAGCACTGCAGGGATAAATCTCAATTTGTCACACCTCCCCCTTCTCAAGTTTAGGAGTTGATTGTAATGCAGTATTGTGTGTTTTAATGCTGCTTTAGCAAGTAGGTTGTACAGTTACTATAACTGAATTCAGGGGAAAAATACCACTCCTTTGCACTTGCACCTCTGACACCACCTAATGCTTTAGTTACAAATGTTTTCCCAGTATCGTCAGCTGGTTTTCCCTGTTGCTTTTAAGAAAGCCATCATGCAGCAAGAGAAGGGAAAATAAGATGTGTTATTATAGAACAGCATAGCTGTTTTCTTCTTGCCAGTATTTAGCAATTTTTTTCTTATTTTTTTATTCTGCATCTTAAATGTACTTGCTTAAATAAGAATTATGCTGAAATCTGAGATCCTCTTCTCCGTTAAGTTTACTCTAAAAAATTGTTTCAGTTATTTTGCACGTATTTGCCAGTTCAGCCCATGTACTTTTCAAAGAGGAATATAAGTATTCCTTGTAATTTCAGTGGCACAAAGCATGTGCAATCAGGATGGGAACTGTGCTTAGCTAGTACACAAAATACCACAGAATTAATGAGAATACTTAGCAGGAAACATGAGGTTAAACATGAAAATTATATTTCATACCACTCCCAAAAATAACTTGTGGAATCCTCAGAAACCAACTGTGGAGGAAGCAGAAGAACCACAGTAAGTACGAAGTACAAGGATAATGTTAAAAGAGTGAAGTTGTCATGGAAACAGCTCCCAAACGAGCATAGCCACAAAGGCAGCACCAGACCACAGGATCATAAAGATGCTTCAGCAGTTGGGGTTGAGCCCTGGCCTCCACTTTCTTAGGAATAGTGTTTGCTTGTAGGAAATAGAGGCACTTTTATCTGTATTTCAGTTTTTTTGGTTTGTTTGTTTGTTTTTTTTCCCTGGCATTAAACAGGGAAACCGAATTTAATTAACTTCTTTTTAATTAGAAAAAGCTGCATAGTAGGGTAGCTGCGATACTTTGTGCGTGCTGGGAAAATGTTTGGCTGATCAGCTGTAGTTCAAGGGTGTATCATCTTCTTTGGGAGATACTGTCCTTTCATTATCTTTTGAATAATCTTCTGTAACAGTCATTTCAACAAGTTTCAGCAGGTATAACCGAAGTTAGCTGTTTTTTAATTCCTTGGGCCAACCATATCTATAATTAAATGAAAAATTGAAATTATCTCCCTTTTAAAGAAATTTATTACTACGGCTGTTTCAAACATCGTGCAGTGAAGACTGTTGCAAAATAACAACTTCTTTGAAATGACTGGTTCATTTTAATTTCCAGAAATCTGTGGAGGTTACTGTCTTCATTGGCTGAACTTGTGATTTCTTGTTAAAATTGTGGTTTAATATTGCAGGAGTAGCTATTTGCTCTTGAATTCAAACTGATACTTTTAATTACATTTTTTAACATTTAGTGTTAGAATTAGTGCTTCCTTTTATCTAAGGTAGACTTCTTTTCTAAAATTTGCTGATAAAAAACATCTTTCCGTGTTTTTGAAAATAAGTTTGAACACTTGATACTGTTCAATCACGCGGGACATTTTACTTTCAAAATGTCCAGGACAATGTTAAATATAGTATAGGAAACTTAGACAAAACAAAGTCCACTGTAGTTGTTCCACTAGGCCACACTACTTCTTATAGTTTTATTTGATAAGTCTGCTAAAATTTAAAATGGGAGCAATTTTTTTTCCTTAATTCATATGTTTTAAGAAAGACTGAAATCTCTGCTTTGCTGTAGCTCAGAGAAACAGCTCCTGCCTTTGTGTTGTACAAGGCCAGCTTTTCAGTAGTGATTACCCAGGCACCATCAGAAAACTTACATGGAGCTAGAGCTGACAATCTCAAGTTTACACAAAAGTGGAGCTTTTTATGTGGGAAAAATATCTTTCGCTGAATAGGGATGTGCGTATTTTTCCCCTTTTGACAACTTTGATGATCCATGATTATGACTATACGGTTTTGTTGAGAAGAATGAGTCAGAAAGGAAGAGCTTCTTAATTGATTTGTTTTGCTGCCTGCAAAACATGCGGTGGGGTTGTGTAACATCTCACAACAGATCAGGCATCAGGAGGAAAGGTGATGAACAATTTTCTATCTGATATCTCAGCTTTGTTCGTGGCTGGCTGAACAAGAGGCAAAGGATGTACTTTTTTCCAGTTGTAAATATTGTTTAATTTTTAAAGCTGCGTTGCAGAAGAGATGCACAGTTGGGAAGGAAGCATTTGCTGGCAATAGGAAACTGAAAGCTCCTCACAACCAAGGCTGAAACTTCATATTGGTCATCAGAAGATGAAAGGCTATGTGTTATCTCTGAGCTGTAATCCTATTACTCTGGAACAGTGGCTCTGCTCTCCCTGCTGTCCAGGGCTGGGAATATGCAACTTCTTGGCCTAGTGCCCAGATAGTAAACCTGCCTTTTAATATTCTGCTGTCAGTCTCTTCACAAAGCTTCTGCCTCTAGAACTTACATTTAGTTATCTGATACTGTGCAAAAATCCAGCATTGTTAGGGAGGAGCCACTAATTTCACATACTTGCAGGTCCTGGATTTGTGAGGAATGGTTGCTCTTCTTTCTTGAGATATTTTCAGATTTGTACAACATTTTTGTGCATTAGATGTACGTTGCCACTCTTGTGTAAGGGATGTAGGTTCAGACAAATTAATTTGCAAGTTGTAGGTTTTGAGATTATTCATTCTATACAGGCCTGCAATCCATCTTTATCAAAGTACTTTAACTTACAGTTAAGTGTGTTTTTCTGTGCATTGACAGCTGATGAGACCGTGCCATCCACTGCAAGAACCCTGCTGTAACACACAGCTTGTTATTTCCTTGTGCATTCTCTCTCCTTAAGTTAAAATGTTTGCTGTAGTAACCTTCAATACGTAATCCAAATAGGAGTTTTACTGAAAGGATTGCAATATTTGTGTGTTGTTGCATGTAATAGTTAATAATATCCATGTCATCTTGCATTAGTCAGATCTTGAGGGAATGAGTTATTCCAATTTGGTTTTCATCTATTATGTTTAAAAAGATCAAATTTTGTTAATGAATCCTTCTACCCCTTTCTTCCTTGTCTTCACATAACCATTGAAAATGCCAGTTTGGATTTCTTAGCATAGGACTGAGGTTTAAGTCACTTAATCATAGAAACAGAATCAAATGTATTTAAGCAGAACATTTAGAATAAATTGAATTGGTACTTGAGAGCTAAAATATAGGAAGAAAATGCTGGGCTACAGCTACTCAGAAGTTCTGCCCTTTCAAAATACGTCCTGTAATGTAAATGGCAGGGTGACTTTAAATGTTGGTGTACCCAAATGCAGAATTTCCATGTGCAAATCAAGACTGTGTCTGCACAATCATTTTTGCTCCAGCTCTGACCTTTGGAGAACGTTATGTGGAAGAAGAAAGACTTCAGCCAAAGTTTAGAAAAAACAAACATGCCCACACAAAGTTGCAAGTGCTTTTTGTTTCTCCTAATCCAAAGAGGTTTTTTTCTCAGTACAGTACAGTGATTCATAAATCTTATGCATTAACAATAAAATCCTTTCCTACACAGTTCAAAAGAGCATGTTTTTTACAGTAAGTCAAATAGATGGGTATTTTTAATAGAGTGCATTGTGGGGTGGAGATGACTAATGCCTTAGTCAAAAATAACTTTAAAAGATACAATTTTTTTTCAGGTGTAACTTTATGTATACTTAAAATGTTTCATCAGTCCTCAGAAATACCCAGTGGAAATATGCTAATTCTAAATCTTTTTTTCTTTTAAGAGGTGGAAAAAAAGTCTGGAACTAGACCTACAAAATTTTACTATTTTAAGTCAGAGCAAAGGCAAACATTTGTTTTGTTTATAATTGCTAAGATGCTCATAAAGATAATCACACTGTCTCTATAATAATTCATGGTTTGTTAACAAGGTGTTTTAATAGAGCTGCCAAAAGGGAGAAATCATAGAAACTTACTCAAAGCAGATTTCTAGTTAAGTTCAAGCAGAAGGATCTGGGAAAAAGTCAAAATACAAAGTGTTCTGTCAGTAGAAAAAGACAATATGTGCTGTAAATGCAGCAAACTCCCAAGCATGTAACCATTCACACTAACTTAGCAATGCCTTTCTTGCTCAAAGGTAAAACTGAATCTGAAAGCAGTAACATCTGTTACCTGATGTAGATGGTTTTATTTAAACAAAATATTATTGCCATTATATAGTTTGCAAGCAAATTTGTGTAGAAATGAATTTCAGCTTTATTTTTTTAAGTATCCTTTAGGGTGCAGTGAAGAGTGTGTAGCCATGCATGTTTCAAAAAAGTACATTTACAGTTAAAGTTTGAGTTCTTTAGAAAGGTGCTTTAAAAACCATTTTTCTGGATGTAAAGCTACCAAGTCTAATTCTGTTGTGGTCAGACATCTGTTTCACTTTTCGTGTTTAATTTACAGTGCAGTTCTAGAATAGGAAGGTTGGTCTTTCATTCTTGCTACAAAGCATGAAAGCAAAACAAATGTTGTTTGCGTTACTAAGCAGACCTTTTCCTTTTTATTATTAGAATGTGTGTTGGAAAACTTCTCAGTAGATGGTTTTCAAATGATGTTATACAGATTTCTTATCTTTGTTGTTAAACATAGGAGGGCAGATATTGAGGTTGGGAAGATTTGGTTGGTTTTTGTTTTGGAAAGAATATTGAGATAAAAAGAAATGTAATGGAAAACCTTTACCCTCAACATGAGATGAATCAGCTGGGACTATGCAAAACACACTGTAAGCGTGGTTTGCCGTTACTGCTGTTTTACTGAATGTTAATATAAATGTTTATCTTTAAATATTTTATTATCTTTTGCCACACTGAGAGAATTATTTATAGCTAGGCAAGTAATAATATCTAGACCTTTGAAATTACTCTTAAGAATTCTTACTTGCTGTCTGATACCAGCTTTTGTCTGATACTGGTATAAAGTCATTAGGTGACAAAGCTCAGGTTTTGGGATTTTTGCTGTGTCTTGTCCTGGGATCGTCCCAAATAGGTTTGGCACCATGCACAATCCACACCAGCAGAGAGACAGGATGAACCACCTTGTGATGCTTTGCATCAGAAGTTGGAATTGCCCCTGCAGGTCCTTTTCCTTTGCCGCTTTGGAGAGAGCCTGTGTCCCTCCTTGCCATTTATTTCATTTGAATGTCAAAAAGCCAGTGGAGTAAATGTAGGACTTCGCTTCGTGGTCTTCACATACAATGGGTGAAGTAAACTTCAGTCCTGCACTTCCTTTATTCAGAGGTAGTCACTGGAAATGTCACTGCTTGAAAAAATAGTGTTTTTATGATGGCTTGAGAAAAATACACCTTCTTGTTTAAAGCTTGCTGCAGCTTGAAATTGAGCATTCCTTCAAATGTAACTTACAAGAGAATTATTAGAGAGTGTATATAATTTGTGATTAGGTTTCAGCAGTATTCTGTTAATATGAAGTATTTCCTTGTTTCTGAAATGTTTTGTTATTTAAATAAGTCACCCGAATTGTCTGTAATTTCTTATGTTTGAAAAAAGCCAAAGCATATTTAAATGCATAGCAGAACTGCCTTTTCTTTTCCGTGGATACCCCCAGTCTTGTTTTCCCTTTGCTTGTTTTACTTTTCTGTAGTTGTCCCTACCACTGCAGCAGCACCAGGTCCCTGGTCTGCGGGTGCAAAGTCATAAAGTAGAGGCTGGCAGCATTTCCAGTGCCCCACCTTGCAGGAGTCCCATCTGTGGGAGCCCTCCCGGGCTGCTGAAGCAAAGGGAGCAAAATGCCCAAAGTAATGCTGGCTTGGCAGCTCTTAAAGCTGGGAGCTTGCATACAGCCCCTGGCTGAAGAGGAGCAACCTGCTGGTTCCTGGGGGAGGATCTGGTTCTCTGTGCGGCTTTGGGAACAGCGGTGCTGCCACAACGTGGGGAGAGTCAGAAGGGCAGAAACAGAGGGTAGAGGCTCCTTCGTACTCCTTGCCATGTGTTAATGGATGGTGTTTGAGGAGCAGCACAAAACTTCATCTTAGGCAGCAGTTAATCCTGAGCTATTGACTGCATGATGGTTTAAAGAACGTGATGAGAATTGAGTATTTTTACATTCTTATCTTTCATTGTTTCTTGACCTTGAGAAAAGTTATTAAACCCCTTTTCTACTAGATTTTATCTTCTCTTTAATATGCAGGTGTTCTCTTTTTGTAGAGGAGGAAACTAGAGGCAGGAAAATTGTACAGAAGTGTCAAGAGGGTTTGTTCATTTGTGGGGGTTTTTTGCTGGTGCCTGTTGTCTGGTGAAATTCATGTATATGTTTCCCGTGACTTTTCTTTTACAGGCTCAGAACAAAGAAACAAAAGTTCTGGCTGCTGCAAAGGTGATAGATACTAAATCAGAAGAAGAACTTGAAGATTATATGGTGGAGATTGATATTTTAGCATCCTGTGATCATCCTAATATTGTCAAGCTCCTAGATGCTTTCTACTATGAAAACAATCTGTGGGTAGGTATTTGTCATTTTCTAAATGTTTTTGCTTATTTCGAAAGGTTATTGAAATTACACTTTTTTCTTTATCAAAATATCATTTGTCAGTCAGATTGCTTTTGCGTTGTCACTGTTGGGATAACTACTCAGTTTTAAAACTAATTTGTAAATGGTGAGTATGACTTAGGAAATTGTCACTGTAGAATTGTGCTACACTGAGTCATTTGGTCAGGGGTTTGAATCTAAAAGGTGGAAATAAGCAGTTCATTATGGTGTATTGAGAGAGTTCTCAGCTGGTGCTTATTTGTAACAGCAGGACTCAGATTTTAATTACATTAGCACGATTTAGAGTGAGGTTCAGAACCACACCTGAAAAAATAAATAATGTGCTGAAAAGGTCAGCCTGTGAAGTATGTACTTTAGATGCCAATGAGTTTATTGGCACTCCCAGGAAGGACAGTTTACCAGGACTTGAACCATAATTAATTTACTTAAACCCTGGGTATTTGTACCTTGACATGCAGTGAGGGTACGTGGGACTGACTGCACGTCCCTGCTGTGCTACATCCTGTGTGTCTGCTTGGATAGCTTTAGCTGTGACAATACAGTTTGTACTTTTAGGTCAACCAGTGCAATATTTATAGGTGCTATTGGAATGGTACAAAGAATACATGGTTTGGGGTTTTTTTAAGAGTTTATACTTCAAAAAGATACCTAAAACAAGTAAAAGAAAATTTCCTTGGGAGCCTTACAAATAAGCTTTATCCTTTGAGCAAATGGTGGAAGTGTAATACCATGTTTCCTGATGCACATTTATTTTGCTAAGCTCAAAACTTGGTGATCTCAGAGCAGAGTAAAATATTATATAAAACAGTGGAATACTGAAAAAATTTCTATGCATAAAGGTCAGCATGAAAGCAAGTACGCATAGAGTTACAATATGAAACTGAGTGGGTAGGCTTCACTGGCAGAATAAAGATAGAAGTAAATACTTTGAAAATAAATTTGTAGCTACATAGTTACAGTGAAATGCAGGGGCTTGAAAGCCACGAGGATAATGATGTGGTAAATAAACAGAATTTCATGGGGGGAAAAAGAGAATGATAGTTGGACATTAAATAGAGTTTTGCTTTCCAAGTTTAGAGACATGATATCTCGAGCAAAGAGACCTCTGTCAGACCAAACTACAAATTTTAGAGAAATTCTTTATGTACAACTTCCCGCATTTAACTATTTGGCACACAGAAGCATGTAGATGGAATAATGTTTACAGGATTTACAAAGAGTTACATTCTATAATACATTTGTTGGTACCATTGTTGTGGGGATTAATTGCAATAATAATTGGAAGTATATATGACATAAGTGGTGTATATATAAGTGTTGTGGTACAAGGTATACTTTGAGGTTTCCTCTTTTATGGGCAATTATACTCTGATTTTAAAATTACTCTACAAAAAAAAAAGATACTATTTCCAAGAATATTGACTGTTGAGATTCTGACAAGAAATATTTCTTAGCTGTCAGATGGAAGATTATAATTTAATGTTTAAAGTTCAAATTAATAAAAAACACATGAGGAAGAGTGGGGTATGAGTCTTGGATGACATTTCCTCTTTCTTGCTCTCCTCATTTCCTTTGTCTCCCCTCTTTCTCCTTTGTTTATATTCTTTCTGTGCTTCATATCAGCATAGTTTGTGCTCAAAAATAATTGCAGTATATTTTTGTTTCAAATGGAAACTCAGAACTGGAGATCGACTTGTTCTAGTGTTATTACATTCTGGGATAAAGGCCTTGATGTATTGCAGGCATGAATGAAAATGAAGGAAAATTAATCTAAACATATGAATTTAGTAATTTTCTGTAGCTTTTAAGAGTGTTTTTCCATATTTTCATCTCGTCTGAAACAATATAGGAGATAGCATCAGCTACTGGAGAATCATTTAGCTCTTGGACTTTTCAGTCAGAGAGATTATAGTATAGAAGTAGAGCTTAATAACCGAGAAATGAGTTTGCAGGGATTATGTAAATCCCATTACAAGGAGTAGGTTTAAGCTGACTGTGTCATTATAAGTTTTATTATGCTATTTTATATTTGGATTAAAACTTTTGTCTGAGGGTCTCAAGGCATTTTTCAAATAATTTGCTCGAGCAGCACAGCGCTACTTCTAGCTGGGTAACAGTACCAGTATTTTGCAGGTTAGTAAAATAATTTGTTGAGGCCAAATAGTCTGAAACTCTGATCTCCCAATAATGCTCCCTTAATCAATGATTCAGTTCAGTGGAACTATTTAATTTCTAATTTCTGGTTTTGATTTTTTTGTTTATATACAGATCCTGATTGAATTTTGTGCTGGAGGAGCAGTAGATGCAGTAATGTTGGGTAAGTAAGTTGTTTTAACTAATAATCCCAATACCTTAAAATGATAACATATACTGTAAGACTTGTTTCGTATGTGTATTGTTTTGATATGCAAATATTTGTTATTGGTGTGCTATATGTTTTGAATGTTGGGGTTTAAAAATTAGTATTTACACCTGTATCTTTCATTTTTAAAGTGTTTGTTTACTTTTCCAAGCATATTTTTGTCTCGATTCTTTAAGTGAAAGTGAAGAGTTGTTCTCTGCTTATGGAGCTCTCTGCTGTCATAACATAATCTGTATGAGCCCTTTTCAGGATCTCATTCTTCCCCTTCCACTGCCACCTTCCAAATTACATTGTGATAATTCTTTATATTGCATCTACATTAAAGTTAGGGATTTTTCTCTGCTTATTCCTCAAATTAGGTGAATGCTAATACCAGTAAGTAAAAGATCTGGTCTTTAGCATCTCTGTGTACCGCACAAAAGAACCAGTCTCTAAACTATGTAGCTTTTTCACAGTTCAGATATGTAGCTATACATAATTCATAATGAGAAGGGGGTTGGGTTCAAGGAACGAGATCTTTACTGGAAGGAGGAAATATTCTAAGACAGAATTTTCTTCTGACATGTGATGCTTAGAATCTGTCAGATTAATTAGTCTTCCCATATATTACTATAGCGTTTGCTATGAACACATAACGTAAAATGCAAAAATGTTGTGATTATTTCTGTCTCTCTCTTGTAGAGCTTGAAAGGCCGTTAACAGAGCCACAGATCAAAGTGGTGTGCAGGCAGACACTGGAAGCACTGAACTACTTGCATGAGAATAAGATCATCCACAGAGATCTAAAAGCTGGCAATATTCTTTTCACATTAGATGGAGACATTAAACTAGGTAAGCATGTTGCAAACAAAACTCTGTCCTGGAACTTGGTATGGTGTTTTAATAGTATTTTCCTTAGGCTGTTGTTTGTCAGAGTTCAATATTTAGCTACTGAAATACCAATCTAACAATGAGAGGTTTTTCAGAAGCAAATGCTTTGATACTATCAAGGGGAAAAAAAAAAAAAGCTTGAGCAAATATCCTGACCATACTTGTCACATCTTTCATACTTCAAAATTAGCACAAGAAATCATCATAGGTCTTACTGTTTCTTAGTATAAAGTTCCTGATTATACTTACTTTTACTGTGATAACATCAGGACTTGCCTTTGAAGTTGTTCGTTTGGAAAAGGAACATTCTTTGCGATCACCAAAAAGCAGTACCTTGTACTATTGTCTCCTCCTTTATTGAGAGAAAAGTAATAATCTTAATTACCCAGCTTAGTTTTTCCATGCCTTTTTCAATTGTTGCATTGAAATTAAGACAGAACAGTCTGGAACAAAATTAATACAAGCTTACTATTATTGATTTCTGATTTTTTTTTTAATCTCAATTTAAGCAGTCATCCACATGTTTACTCTGATGAGCATTCCTCCATGCAAAACTGACAAAGGGCTGCTGGTGGTGAATAGCATCCCTTCATTCAGCCAGGAAAGGGAAGGAATTATCTGGATCCACTTTGTTTCAGGGGAAAATGTGTATAAGCTGTCAGCCTCTACAGTGGCTCTACCCGTGGCATAATTCCATGACATCCCTGCCTGTGCTCAGGTTTCAAAGCCTTCCCTCTGAGTGGTGTGTGATCAGTTGTATTTCTTTGGATGCACAGAGGGCAAAGGTAAGGAGAATCAGAATATTGCCACAGGGAACTGGGGCTCTGAATTCGCAGCCTTGATACAGACATTCCTTTTAAATGGAAGCAAGAATGTCCAAATTCAGAAATATATTTCCTGCCTAACTCATATTGATCACAGTCTCAGCAAGGTACAGTGCACCTTCTCTATTAAGAAACGGAGAATATTTAGGAACCTGCTTTGCTTTATTGATCAGTTCAGTGTGTTTGTGCTTTTCCCTGGATCCCCTCGTACAAGATTATTGCTTGTACACACAATCCTTGCGTCTGGCTTTCTTTTAGTCTACAGAGCACATGTAACTTTACTGGTGTAGCTTTTCTTTGAAGCCTGAACATTTAGTGATGCACTCGGGGTTGTAGGCCTGATTTTTAAATGTGATAGAACCACTGTCTTAGTTTCCTGGCACGGCTGTAAAAGAAAACACAGATGATAGCAGGAGTCTCATGGTCAGAGAGAGTAATTTGTTTCAGTTCATTTCCTCACATGACCTCGCTTCTCCTCATACAGACTTGGAACTATTTTAAGGTTTTGTCAAGCTTAACTGGTACACAGCACCTTGCAGGCTGTAAAGATACTACTTAACAGTTCAGACCACAGGGAGATTTCTTCCACACGTGCATTTGGTGATGCATTCAGATTTGCTAATTAAGATTTCTAAAAAAAGACTTGATTTAGTTTTGAAAAATGTACAGCATCTTTTGAAGGAGTATTTTACTCCTTTTAAACTACTTGTATTTGGATTCTGTTATACAAAGAAATGGGTAATTCCTTGTTTTACAGGTATGTGAAAGGCAGGTAATTTCTTTCATTGCATTTTATTTGTATATGGATATGAGCTTTATTATTTCAATACCTGCAGTCCCTCAAAATTTCAGTTTTTTTGCATTTGAACTAATAGATTTTAGTCCTGATTATTTTTTCACAGAGCAAGATTAGACTTCTCAAGTATTGAGCCCATCAAGTAATTTTGTACAGATTAAAGATGGCAACATATGGCTATTTGTCCCTTTGCTCTAATCTCTAGATCTTCATTAACAAAATTACGTCTGTTATAAGCATATAACACTTATTTAAATGTCATCTTTTTTAAGTGAGAGATGTAGTGCTTTATAGACAAGTAATTGCAAAGAGATGAAGTTGTTTTTTGGGTAGATATTACATGAAGGGTGCATATGCAAGCTTTCAGATATTTATTATAAAGTGAAAAATCATGTGGAAAGAAACCCGTAAGATGAAGGGAAAGTGTAACTTCATGAAAATTTGAGTCCTGAAATTAAAAATTGAATGAGTTGTTGAATTAATGAGATAGTTGATGTAATCTTTGATGAATACAGACTTCATAGGCTAAAGAAATTAATTTTTAATTAAAATAATTTAATGCACATTTTCCTACAGTAAATACATATTTTGCTTTTGTCCCACACAGCCCAACAGTAGCATTTTGGCTTGGGGTTTTTTTAGAAATGTAGAATAAGTTTTATTCAAGATCTTTTATTATAAATGCTATAAAACCTTGGCACTCGGCTATCAGAACACAAATATTTTTATCTCACTTTGAAGTTTTAATACTGCAGAATGTTTGCTCTGGAACATACACCGTTTTAAAAGACAACTGTAAAGTAAAAAAAATATATCACGTTTTCCACCACCCTGTTAATAGTATTTTACTGTTTGCTTTAAGCGGATTTTGGAGTATCAGCTAAAAACACCAGAACAATACAAAGAAGAGACTCTTTTATTGGTACACCATATTGGTAAGTGCACTCTTTTGCTGACTATTTAGTATGAACTAGTATCTTAGTTTTAATTTGAATTTGGTATTACAAGCTTGAAAATACTGTGTAAATATACTGACGGTAGAATGTGTTCTGGAAATGCTTCAGTGATTGTGTTTAGAACTGTTCTCAGAACAGATCAAAAAGCATTTTCTCATCTGGAACTTTGTTGCTCTGTTTGCAGGATGGCTCCAGAAGTAGTAATGTGTGAGACCTCTAAAGACAGACCTTATGATTACAAGGCTGATATCTGGTCTCTTGGCATTACTTTAATAGAAATGGCTCAAATAGAGCCACCTCATCATGAATTAAATCCCATGCGAGTGCTGCTGAAAATTGCAAAATCTGATCCACCGACGTTGGCACAGCCTTCAAAATGGTTTGTATTCTATTGACAGCTTTCCCACCCCAATTTGAGTACAAGGCATGCCAAGTCGTCTGTTTGCTAAACCTGATGAGCAGAGCCCTGTGGACCTTTGTGGTGTAGCTTTGTGCATTGAGGCAGGTACATACATACCCTATATATGTTGTACATGTGTGTATACATATATATGTATTCTCACACAATTGGAACTCTGTTTTTTTTGTCACAGTTCTATATAGAAGCTTTTATACAGAAGTATTTTACAGGTTTTGCCTTAAAATGTGTGTGGAATAGCTTTTTTACAAATGTAGTAACAGACTTAAAGGCCATCTAAAAAAGATTGGCTGAAAGGAAACTAAAGCATTTTTATACCAAGAAAATATTTTTAAAAGCCATTATTCATTTGGTCAATTTAATATCTTCACATGATTCAGTTAGTGATGTAGCAGATGAGGTGTCCAGAGCAAAAAGTAAACTCTTCTGTTAATGGGCAAACATTTTAAAGATTGTATTTGTGCTGTATTGGTCTTGGCATTCCTGTACTCTCTTTGTGTTTTCCTGAATCAGTAGCAGGATTTGGAGTTGCAGTGTAGATTCATGTGAAGTTAAAGAATATTTCAGTTTATATGCTACTCTGGTGTTAAAACAGAAGAACAACCTCTGCCTGTTTGCTTGTTGTGTGCAGGTCATCAGATTTTAAAGATTTTCTGAAGAAATGTTTGGAAAAGAATGTAGATGCAAGGTGGAGTGCAACTCAACTTCTACAGGTAGGAAGAGTTAATTGTTCGGAACTGTTGTTTAAAGGGAAGCGTATTTTGTATTTTTTAAAAGCAGAGTGGTATTATAGTAATTACTTAATATTTTCAAATTAGGTGTTTGCACACTATCTGTTTTTAAAATTGATCCTTATTTGGTAAAATTTGATCAAATGATACCAAGTGCAGATCAGGTTATTAGTTTAACATATTTTGCTGTAATATAACTAATTACTTCGTGTCAGTAATTATACTTTGATACTTACAAGGGATGAAGGAGTTGTTTACGTCTGTAGCCAGTTGCTGACAGGTGTTTTAAAAGCTTTAGTGCTCAGCCCTCCTCCGTAATGCTGTCACTGCAGAACAGCTGAACAGGAATAGATGTGACCAGGTACATTTGATTGTGTTTAACGTCAGCAACCATTTGCTTTATCCACAATCTGTCTGGCACATGCTGAATAGACTTAAGCAGCAGGGCCAAGCAAAGAAAGAAGCTTCAGGCAGTAGGAGAGGAACAGGTACCTGTTTGCTCTTAAAGAAAAAGACAGAATTCTAGTTTGTGTTAGGAAAAGTTGTAAAGACAAAGCACATTTTTTTTTCTAGAAAGAATATTTTCTAGATAAAGCTTGTCAAGAAGTAATTTAACTGTGGAACTAAAATGAAACTTAATTCCAGGAAAAATAACCTTTTTAAAAATCTTTCTACTTCTATTCTTTGGATTGTGAAAAAGGTCAGTATAAATGAATAATTTGTATTTTTAGCAAGTTTGTTAGACTATTTATAAAGTATATTTGAATACAAATGTTTTGATTTTAAGACTTATGCAGAAAAAACCCACATTAGGACCGTTATGATTAATGTTAATTGTGAATCTTCAAATGTGAGAGAACCAAAGTAACACTTCTTTGAAGTTATATTTCTTTCAAGTTATGATTTTCCCACTGTGTACTATGAAGTCATCGCTTAATATTCTGCTTATTTTTTTTGTTTTCACAAGCATCCATTTGTTACTGTTACTTCAAATAAACCAATAAGAGAGTTGATTGCAGAAGCTAAGGCTGAAGTTACAGAAGAAGTTGAAGATGGTAAAGATGAGGATGAAGAAGAAGAAACAGAAAATTCTCTGGTCAGTTTAAAATTTACTTTTTTAAATATGGGGTTGCCAATTTCCCACTGAGAATTCAGTTTCAGTTGTATTAGCCCAACTTTGGCATCAGGTCTTCTAGGAATAATATCATAAACACACTCTAACCTTATTACAAAATAGGTAGTCAGCAATTTCAAAATTAGCATGTTTGAACTCCTTAAAAACGACTAATAAATAATAGCTAATAAAGACTAACTTCTTCATTTTTTACACGTATATGTGATATTTTAAAAATAGCATACTGATTTTTATATAAATGGTTTTAAGTCATAATGACTGGGTGAATAGTAAATGTGTTTTTGGATTCCATAAAGTGTTTAAAAGATTAAGAAAGGTATTTGATTATTATGCTGTAAACTAAGTTTGTGATTTTACAGCGTGACTATCAAAGAAAAAGAAGAAACCACATATTTTATAATGAATGTAGTTCTAAAGATGGTTTAAGAATCTTACAGCACGAGTGTGGTTGCTCAGAGGGAAAGCTGTGATGTCCAGGGATGGGGTGCAGGTTGCAGAGTGCTCAGGCTGTGTGCTCCCTTGTGCCATCCAGAGCTGCTGTTCCCTGCACTGCTGGAGAAGCCAAGTGCTCGAGCAGGAGCAGGTGCCTCCATTCCCTCCTTCCCCATCAGCACGCTCCTCACGTCCCCTGGCCTTCTTACCACGTTCCCAGTCCACCCTGCAGTCTCCAAATGTGCATTCCCACCGGCTCCCCTCCTGTGGATCATCCACCACCTGCTTCCGCTGATGAGCTGCTAAGCCATCGATCCCAGGAGCGTTGGAGTGAAGTTCATCCTGGGACGCAACCTAGGATCTCACAAGCAGCATTGTAGGGAAGTGTGAGATAGAGGCCTTCACATTATTTACTTGGGGTAGTTTTAAACACTCCTGGGAGACCAACACTACACTTCTAGAACAATTACATGAAGAAATATTTTAAATGCAATTTTGACTTAAAAGGAATTGTTTTCTGTATGCTTGGGAAATCCTTAAGGTAGGAAATGCACACTCAAACCTGTGCTTGCTGCAACAGCTAACCTAGGATGTTCCCCATGGCAAATCAGAAGCCTGATCTGCAAATTACAGGGTTCTAACAGTAAATACAGACAGACAGATATCACAATCACTTTGAAGAGTGAGAGGGCAATTGTGGTTAAAATGATGCTTTATTACTATATTCTTTTGGATGTCTCTATGGAATCTGATAACATTCATTCATATTCTGGCAGCGGCAGTTTCTGCAATGAGGTAACTGTTTCTGTTCTAGTTCTGTACTGCCACTTAATCAGATCTGCTGGAGGTTTTCACCATTTTAATGGGGTTTCAACGTGATTAAAACCAGATGAAACGTTTTCAGGCACTTTTAGCAAAAAAACCCCAAAAAATGAAGCAGAAGAAGGTCCTAATACTGCATTTTATCAGTGCTACACTAACTAAAGCTACAGTTTCTTCCCAGGTGGCACAAAATTGTCTTTCAAATCCAGCTGTGGCTGGGACTGTTGAGGAGCTGAACTGATTTAAAAAAAAAGGAATGTGAAAAGAAAAAGACCCTTGAAGAGTAGCTGATGACCCTGATGCCTTGATCACAGTGAAACTTTTCTGTTCAGAGCCTGTCTGCAGTTCATGCAGTTGTTCTGTGATAGTCCAAGGGAAGGACTCTGAGATTATCAAATTCACTTAACTGCATGTGAATACAATTTTGATCTCTGTTCAGGTATTCTCCCATAAAACTGCTTTGATTAGGTTACAAAACGATTAAATGGTTTTCTTGCTTTAATTTTTTAGCAGTTACCTGCAGAGAAACGTGCATCCTCTGACCTTAGTATTGCCAGCTCTGAAGAGGATAAACTTTCACAGAATGCCTCTGTCCTGGAATCTCTCTCTGAGAAAACAGAAGGTAATGCCATTGAGGACAAAACAACTGGAGATGAATCTGAGGACATTAAATTTAGGAAAATGGCTGATAACATATGCGATACTCCCATTAGTGATGTCAAAGTGCAGAACGGTTCTGTGCCAACTGGTGAAGATGAGCAAGGCAAAATGGTACCAGCAGAAAAGAATACAGAAAGCCTGGAAAAAATGCATGAGGATACAGAACCCCAGAAAGAAGGTAAAGAACTTGATGTGGAAATAAAGAATGAACCTAACTTAAAAATAGAGAAAGAAAATTCCATGGCAAATGAACAGACAGAAGATGATAAACTGAAAGTAGTACCTATAACTGAAAATAAGGTAGAAACTGAAGAAGGCATTTCTAAGGAAACTGGTGAAAAAGAAGAGGAAAAGAGAACAGATCTCTTGGACAGTGAGGAAGAAAAGGTCCCTGCAGAAAATAGAGATACAGAGCAAAAGGAAGATAAAGGTGAAGCACAGAAAGAGGCAGTAGTAGACACCACTATAGAAACTCTGCCTCGTGCTACAGTTAAAGTGTCTGATGAAGAAAAGGAACTAATAAAGCATGGAATTGACAGCATAAAGGAGATACGTGCTGTTGCTGAAACACCCATCAGTGATGGGGATAAAATACCTGAGCTGGAGGATAAGCCAGTGGAAAGTCAGGCTAAGCAGGTCCATGAGATAATCAGCTCTGAAGAAACTCTATCAGAAAGCCAAGATAAAGTGATGGAAGTAGAGACGAAACTGGCAGAAAGTGAAAATGAGGGTATCAGTGATATAAACAGCACAGAGGAAACAAAGATCAAAGACTCTGGAAAAGACATCGTAGACCAGAAGGCATTACAGAACAAACCTGAGGATATTCCTGATAAACTGGTGGATAAACTGACTGGTATGGACCAAAATTCAGGAGAGCACAGACCTGAGAATATGCAGGAAAACAACACCCAGGCAGACAAAGGACATCCAGAAGTTACCTCTGATGAAATAATGAAGAATAAGCTTCAAGATGCTGTCAGTGAACAAGCTGATGACTCTGAAGTCACTCCAGTCCCCAGTATTAGTATTAGCACTGAAGAAAATGAGAAGGTCAAAACAGATAATCAAGGCAATACTGAGACTGTACAGCAACTGGATTCGGAGAATTTGAAGGAAAATGATGCAGATTCAGGCACTGGTTCTACAGCTGATAACAGCAGCATTGATCTGAACTTGTCCATTTCTAGTTTCCTTAGTAAAAACAAAGAGACAGGATCAATATCTTTACAGGTAAGCGTAAGCATATATTTTTTAATATAAAATCTCATGTGAGTGTAACCCTGAAATTATCTCCAAGTGTTACCTTTGCTACAAAGAAAAGTACTGAGTGAGAAACCAGTAAGGCACATATATACAAAGCTTTGTAGAAACCAAATTATTCTAAATTGCACAGTACAACAATGTCTGGATTTTGTGCAGTTATGCTAATTAGTTTCTTACTGTTATAGGTTATACAATTATGCAATACAGTAAGTGTAACAATATTAAACTTGAAGATTTGTGAATGGTTGTAGCTCAGAGCTGATACTCAAGAAGACCAGCTATATGCACAGAATTCCTGTTTAGTGGGAAAAATCTCTTGGAACATCTAATCTTGTACTGAATTCCTGTCACTTCCATCTTCTGTCCCTCTGTTTGGATTTGGGAGACCCAAGGCAGACATTCTGCTGGATTTGTTTATTCCAATCAGTGTTGTCCTGGTTGTACTGTGTCCATGCAGTTATGTCTCTATGATGAGCTTACTCAGAGGAAGCAAATTCCAGACTATGAACTTTATTTGTAATCTCTGTATTACTATGAATATAGCCATGTTAGGGTAGTACCTGTGCAACGTGGGCTTGAATGGAGGAAAACAAGACAGCCAAAAAAAAAAAATCACAGGTTGGCATAGCTGTGCTAAACATGAGGGTGTTTGCAGTCGCCCTGACACAATGGAGATGATGCAGTTTCAGCTGGGATCCCTCTCTTCTTGTAATGAAACAACAGCAGCTCTGACAACTGAGACTTCTCCACTTGTCAGCAAGATCATTATGTGATTTTTGGCTAATAAATATCAATATAAAAATTAAACTCACTTGTTTATGTCCAAAGCAGAAGTAAATAGGTGAGTAAATTGTTATCCTATTTCAGAACTGGTTTTTGGAATTAAATACCTGTTGGTGACTGGGGAAATCATGGTCTAAAGCAAACAGTATATGCAGCTGTCTTCATCTGTTGAAAATAAAACTGCATCAGTTCTGTTCAGAGTTTATCTAGCTTAATTTTTTTTCTTCTAGTACTTTGGACAATCAATAATTGCAGTTTTTCTTTCCTTCCTAGAAAGTTTCAGTTTATTGGAATTTTTCAAATTCTCACTTGATTAGTGAGGCAACTGATAAGTGAGAAGGACTCTTGATTACTATACAGTAGACATTCCCAGAAATACTTTATATAATTTAATATGAAGAAAAAGGGGAAAAAAATTAAATGAATGCATAATAACTTACCAGTGCTTAATTTAGGAAACTAGAAGGCAGAAGAAAACATTAAAGAAAACTCGGAAGTTTGTTGTTGATGGAGTAGAAGTGAGTGTAACCACATCAAAAATAGTTACTGAAAATGACTCAAAAAGTGAAGAAATGCGATTTCTACGGTAAGTGTTTCTACAAGTAAAATTTTCAAGAGGTTAGCAGCTAATTTTTTTTTCTTTGAATAAAAGAAGGGGGATAATGATCTTATTTCAGTTATATTTGGGGATTAATCACTTTTAGTACAAGTGAATGTGAGTGTGTTTCTTATTAAGACAATCAGTTCAAAACTAGTTTTACTGGGCCAAAATTGTCAATGGTCCTTTTTGTCTTTTGTCACTTTCCACTTCTTTTGTTTCCCCATCAGTATTAAGTGTTCTTTGTCCTTATTAGACGTCAAGAGCTCAGAGAGCTGAGACTTCTTCAGAAAGAGGAGCAGAGAGCCCAACAGCAGCTCAGCAATAAGCTTCTGCAGCAGCGAGAGCAGATGTACAGACGTTTTGAACAGGAAATGACAGTGAGTTTCTGCATTTTGATGCTCTTAAAATACATCTGGATGGAGTAGGCAGAGTAGTGCTAACAGCAGTCAGGTGTTTCCTGCCACGATGGCTCTAGCTTAGCCTTCATTCTTAAATAAAAGGCAACATTTTCCATTGTGGGGTGCCCAGCTTGTGCAGGGGCTTGCCTGCCACACCAGTCCATCACGGCCATTCCCTGCTGTGCTACAGCACTTCACTTAACAGGACTTAGCTTTCTAAAAAAAAGGTGCCAAATTACTTTTACAGAGTAAAAAGCGACAGTATGATCAAGAGATAGAGAACCTGGAAAAGCAGCAGAAGCAGACGATCGAGCGCCTGGAGCAGGAGCACACAAATCGCTTACGGGATGAAGCGAAGCGCATCAAGGCTGAGCAGGAGAAGGAGTTGTCCAAATTCCAGAATGTGCTGAAAAACAAAAAAAAAGAGGTAAGAGACGATAATATAGAAAATAATGAGCATGGTCTTAGCAAACAGTTGAGATTAGGTCTCCCAGAAGCCTTGTCAAGCCCACGCTGTACTGAGGTTTGGAAGTGTCACTACCAGTCAGAATTGTTTCGTTTGTTTGACTGCGTAAAGTGATACACAACCAGCTGACAGGAAGCTTGAGGTCTAGAAAACATCACTAAGTTAGAAGATTTTATTTTTCATAGAGTATTTAATAAAATATTTTCTCTCAAATATTAAATCAAGAAAAAGTATTTTCATAAAGATTATGAAAAATATTTCAGATTTCTACCTTAAGCAAACCCAGCTATAGTTACTTAGTAAATACTTATCAAATTAGAATTTCGAAGACAATAATATGGTCTTGATTTCTACTGTGAACCACTTTAATTGCAGATATGTTTTGTTTTTGTTAATTTGTTAGATTTCTTTTTTGAATGTGTGCTGTAATTGTTTAGAATTTCTTTCTATGAAGTGACAGCAGTAGTATGGATTTGGTTTGTTAGCTCAAAAAGGAAAGCCAGGAGAGAGAAGTCTGGATAACCTAAAATATTTTACAGTTAATTTCATAAATGTCATACAGTTAAGGCAAAATTAATGACACTGACAACTTGTGCAATTAATTTACTTGCATTGGATTAAGAAAAGGGTGATATGTTTCCATATGGATTTTGCATCTTAAAAGCTGTTTTATTTCATTTTTGGTTCAGTTGTGTAGTGCCCATTTGTATATAAATGGCTCTAGTGTTTGCTCTAATAGTTATTAGACTCGGAGATTTCTTTAGAAAGCTGAACTGTCCATGCTTTTGCATAGAATGATCCCGTAGCACAAAAGTACATTAAAAAATAAGTTGTATTCAGTTTGAACAGTATGCTCATATGTAAATAACAATTTTTCTTCTTTTGCGGTACCTCTTGCATTTTGAGTCTCTCTCTGTTCACTGGTGATTGGGTTCTATGTGGGAAATGGGAAGAATTTTACGTATTGCTCTGAGCTAAAAGCAGTTCTTTCATGGACACAGGAATAGCATGTGGTGATTTGGACTCTGTTTTCTGATGATGCTTCCACTATTAAACAAACAGGCATTTGTCTCTGGGTGCATAGTTTTGTGTTTAAAGCTTAAAAAGGCGATGTACAGTTTGAAGGAAAATGCAGCTGCTGCTCTAAAACTATCCATGTTATACTGGAGTGTACAATGCTACGTTTTTGTAATTCTGAAAAACAAAACTCATCAGCAAATCAACAGATTAATAGTCAGTTGATTTAGCCAGGTTATATTTAGAATCTTTCTGCTAATCTAGTCTAATTCACCGTGTACTGAAACACGTTCCATCCCAGCATACGTGTCACGAAAAGTTTCTTGAAAACATTCTTATTTATTGGTGGGTTTTGCTTTAAATTCTTCAGAACCACTTACAACCAAATAATGTTTTGTTTGCCTATATGATTATTTTAAAGACATAAGCTGTGTAGGTGTCATTTATGGTCAGAGACACTAATAAAGGCATCTTGTAAATTCAGGTTAGAGACAGTGTCAGAAATAGCTGGTTTTCAATGGAAGTTATTTTAAGCTTCCAACCATTTTTCACAGCTTTATGTGAGGTAACATACTCTGTAGTCCTCTTGCCGTAGTGATTCAAGAAAATACCACTTTTGCAGGTGGTGGTTTTCTTAACTATTGACTCTCCTGGCGGCTGCATGGAAGCACAAGCTAGGCACGCCATTTCTGAGAGCACTGGGCAGCATTTGCATGCAAAAAGCGCTGGCACATCCGTCCTCTCTGCACTGCTGGCATGCATAAAGCACCTATTGTTCCTTCTCTTTTCATTAAGCTCTTTTCACTAAACTAACATCCCTGCCACTGAAGTAATGCATGCTTCCCCGTACCTCTAGTGCTTGACCTGCATGTCCCTATGTTCACAGTAATGCTTGCTGTGGAGACAAAGTGTTCTTTTTGCCACCTTCTGCATGCTTATATACACTGTAGGTTTTATGTGAAGTGGAGAAAGCACCAAAAGAGCTGAGAAAAGAGCTCATGAAACGCAAGAAAGAGGAGCTTGCACAAAGCCAGCATGCTCAGGTAACAACGGCAGCTTCAAGCTACTAAAATACAAAAGGCAGCAGTATTCACACAGCTTGATGATTTTCACTTCTTGTTGTTGTTGAGTGAATATGGAACTTAACTCAAACTAACCCTACGAACTGCTCTCTTTCTTCAAGTACTCCCATGTCACATCTTAGACTTAACTGGGTAGAAATGTAGGAGCAGCTGTTGCCAGGTTTGTACTGTCAAGTGCAGTATTTTGTGTGCTCTACTGACAAAGAATGGTATTTGTCGACAGCAAGCTTATTTACAGTGCTTTTACGAGTGGTAAGTACTACACGGGTCCTTCAAATTTTAAAGGTTATAGTCAGGGGGAAGTTTTGAACTACACAAGTGCAGAGGAGGAAAATGTATATAATATGTAAGCATGAGACATCTTGTTTATAGGAGTAGAACAGATTAGGTAAAATGTTATTTAAATGTCAAAGTGTAGGTGTATGGAAAGTTTACAAAACATCATCTGCGATTTCATGCCTTCAGACTTGCTGCTTTTCTATGACCCAGCTAGAAAGAGGGCTAGTATTTTAGAAAAATATTGGCTATGTGATGGCCACAGCTTACATAGCGTGAGTTTGAACCACAGCAGAGCAGGTTTGGATTGAGTAACTTAAAGATTAAATGTTTATGTGAGTGACCTAGTAGAAAATAATAGCAACTTTATTCGATTATGTGTTTAATTTAAGCAGGGATTTCCCAGGATAGAAAGTGATTGAGTTGCAGCACTTTCCCCATACCAAAGATACCTGTCTCTAAACATTTTAAGGAAACAAAAAACTAATTTTTCATAGTGTTTGTAGTGACATGGTTAATTTCCTTTGCTGGTTTCAATTTGTTGAAGAGAGGTGAAAGAAAATTTTAAATGTGAAATATCCTTACTTGGAATGATTAGTACTAAACAAGGTGCAGCTGTTTAGTTTTAGAATATCTAGAACTTCCATCAGCATCTACTTGTGTGATTAGCCTTGACATTTAAAATGTTTATTATTAACGTACAACAGATCTCATTTCTTCTTTTTTTTAAGAATAGAAATACATTTCACTATATTATGACACAGAATTACATTGTGTCCCACAGGGTGTTGCTCAGGTTATGATTCAGTCATTTCAGTTGTCTTCATGTACACTTTTCAACGCACAAATGCAGGATGTAAGTCTTAAAATGCAACACAGTGAAAGTTTATTTTCCTAATTTTCTGGATGTGTTTTCTCTTTTCCTTCTGCTCATATGTGCTGATCAATGTCACTGCTGTCTCCAAACTAGTTAGCAGCAATTTAGGTAATTGTGCACTATCCAGAGTCAAAAGATCCAAAAGACAGTAGTTAATTCAGTCTGAGCAAGACACTGAGGGTTCACACGTGCAACATGATATTTGTTCAGCACATGTGAGAAACATTGTGTGACTTGTATGCTGTGTGTGCAGTGAAACCATGTATTTTAAAGATGTTTGAGTTTATTTTAAGACAATTATTGGGCATAACCAAGTGGTACTTTGAAAAAGGTTGACTGCGTTGCACTGTCTGCCTTTTAACCACCCAACATGTTCTTTAGTAAAATTGGTGACATTTGTTTATGTGATACTTGAGTAGATGTGGAAAGTGGAAAGGCCAGCATGTTTCCTGAGATTGCCTGCTCTATCTTGCAGCACTAGCAGGTATAAAACTTCAGAAGTTACTCTGTAGAGAGAGCAGCAATGATATTTAAATGTGTAAAGCTCAAGCATAATCACTTTTTGACCATGACTACATTCTCCCACTCCCAAATCAAAAATCTCCAAGCAAATTAAACACTGTGTTAATTATGTGTCTACATCCTCAGAATATTAAACTTGTAGTAGTCTTTTTATCCTTTTCATCTATAAAGGGAAAAAAACAATATTTTTTTCAGTCCATAAATTTGATTAGGTGTGTCTGACTTAATTCACAGACATCACCTTCCAGTTCTTTTTGTATCCTCAGGTCTGTCACTGTTGGCTTACTTCACCTTTGGTTTTGAGTTACCTGTCTCAGTGTAACTCTGCTGTCCACTAAGAGACATGAAAGCCTCATCTATTAATAACTTTCTGTGGAGATGAAAACCAGGATTCTTCTGGTCATCATGAAAAGTACTTTCAATGAACATTTAATTCCATTTGTTATGTAGAACAGCAGGTGCTTCAGCAGCCCACCTTGGCTCTGACAACCATGCCATTGTCCTTTCTTTTGACCTTGATATTGTGATGAAAGCATCTGATTCAATTTCTTGTTCTTCAGGAGGGTGTGTGTGTGTGCACGCTTGCATGCTCATAGCTGTGGTTTTTAATTAGTTGCAAAGAAGAAAGGCAGCAGTAGGTCTTGGGGCACGGGAGGGAGACTCTTAACTGCTGCCTGCTTTCACGATGGGATGCAACAGTGGTACACCTGGATAATGGGAAGATGCAGGTGATAAATCCCTTTGTGAGGAGCCAGCTCAGCTCGGGTGTGACCAGGTTACGGCCCTGCAGAACCATGGGGTGTCTGCACAGTGGTCCTGCAGAACTCCCAGCTTCAACAGCCCTGCCCTAAGGACAAGATAAACCACACAGATCTGAAACCCAACTGTGTAAATAAATAGGCTTTAACTAACCACCCAAAGCAGAATAACCATACATACCTTTATTTTCTTACATATATGAATAATTAACCCTTGATAGAATGAAATCATCTTTAGATTGAGTATTGTCTTTGCTAGCTCTGAACCTGCAACTTGTTCTGAGGAGAGATGAGATGGAATTAGTTGCAGATGGCTGGCTAGTTTGTTGCCTTTGGTCTTATTGCTGAAGGTATTATTTAAACATGAATATGCTCTTACCTACTCTGTACATAGAAAATACAAAATATGGATAATTTGATAGCCAAGGCATGCTATCAAGGCAAAGCTCAAACTTTCATAGATGTACTTGTTTTCATATATAGCTAATGCTGAGAGAACTGGGAGTTTCATTAACATGTAATGTGGCTAGAAGAACCCAATTTAATTTACTTCTGTTGATTTTTACCAGGAGCAGGAGTTTGTGCAGAAGCAGCAACAAGAACTGGATGCATCTCTGAAGAAAATAATTCAGCAGCAAAAGACAGAACTGGCCACTATTGAACGAGATTGCCTCAACAACAAACAGCAGCTCATGAGAGGTATCCAGCACCAGGCTCTCTCTCTCTCTCTGAAACAGGCACCGGTGTTCTAGTAAAACAAGGGCCTGTCTTCACTTTATGAAGTCAAAAACCTTCATGGCTGATCTAGAACTGTAATAAAAACATTTGCTATGAAACAACATTGTTTTTAGAATGCACTTGTAGGCCACTTCTGAACATACACCAGGAGGTTGGGAAGTATGGGATGGGATTGCTGTTCCTGAACCAACCTTCCTCTTTTTTCCAGCTCGTGAAGCTGCATTCTGGGAGCTGGAGGAGCGGCACCTACAGGAGAAACACCAGCTCCTCAAGCAGCAGCTCAAGGATCAGTACTTCATGCAGAGGCACCAGCTGCTTAAGAGGCATGAAAAAGTTAGTGTTGACTTTGACACTTTCTCTTGTGTATTGCAATATCCTTTTTTTTTTAATCAAATAGTCCTAGGATCTCTCCTGGTGCTGTTTGTTTGCACAAGCCCACACAAGTATTTTGAAACTGTTATGTGTTCTGTTGAAATTAAAAAAAATCTTACTCACCTTCCTTGAATACCTTAGTAGTATATAGAAGTATAAACAGTATTTCTCCCTTTTGAGTCTTTAAAACAACCACCAACCAGCCACAACATCAATCTTTTACTATAAAAATACCAAATTCTGCTTATCCACCAAAACCAATTTTGATTTGTGTTTAAACAAATCTGCTCAGAAGTAAATCATCCTGGAATTAAATGAGCAGAATGAACTGGATTAGCTTCTGGGCAAGTAGCTGACAACTGTCTCTTTATAGCTAAATCCTTATTTTCCACAAGGAATTTTGGTTTTTATACAATACATGAAAGCAAATAGTTCAACTTCTGAAAATGTAAACCAACAGGGAGGTGTTTGAAGATCTCCTTGGTGATCAGAGCATGAGCAGCCTCCACTGAAGGCATGTTCTGTCTACTGTAGTTTATCCCATGTGGGCTGCTGCTTTCCTCAGCTTTTGCAGCAAACTGCCCCTCCACAGCTGCAGCCCTGGAGTTCACTTACACAAAAGGGAGTTTCTCCATTTGAATCATAGGCTTTGCAAAAGTCAGTGCGAGAGTTGAGTAAGAGCTGTTAAAATATATGTGTATTTACATTTATTATGGAATTTTCTCAGGGCTGGGCATGATCCTGAGCTCTCTGGAAGAAGCCCCTCCTCCCCACTGTTATTCCTGCGGCCAGGAGTGGTTTCTGCTGGGAGGCATTGACTCACATGGGGCACTTATTCATGAAAAGAGATGCACATTATATAAGATCATAGTTACTGTGTAATATTTCCATGTGGTTAACATTTCAGGAAACAGAACAAATGCAGAGGTACAATCAACGCCTTATAGAGGAGCTAAAGAACAAGCAAACTCAGGAAAGAGCCAGACTGCCTAAAATCCAGCGAAGTGAAGCAAAGACTCGGATGGCCATGTTTAAGAAAAGTTTAAGAATCAATTCATTAGCCTCTCCAGACCAAGATCGTGAGAAGATTAAGCAGGTAATTAATAAATTAATATTTAGTTTTAATAGTGTAAATGCTAAATGTGATGTAAATGTGAGGATGGAATAGAGTGCATTCTCACAAGTTCTCAGATGGTACCAAACTGGGTTGATGCACTGGATGGGGTCAGAGGAGATCATCCTTCCCTACTGCTCTGGTGAGACCCTTCTGAAGTACTGGGTCCAGTCCTGGGCTTCCCCGTACAAGACAGACATGGATTTATTGGAGCAATTTGTGCAAAAAGAGCCTTGAAGATGGCTGAGAGACTTCTGTGTCTTGTTACACAAGGAGCCACCTGGGATACCTGGGATGCTTCAGCCTGGAGGAGAATAGGCTCAGGAGGGTCTTATCCATGGGTACAAGTACCCAACAAAGGGAGCAAAGAAGGTGGAGCCAGACTCTTCCCAGTGGTGCCCAGTGACAGGGTGAGAGGCAGCAGCCACAACTGAAATATCAGAAAATCCAACTCAACACGTGAAAACATTTTTTTAGTGTGAAGATGGACCAGGTTGTCCAGAGAGCTTGTAGAGATGCTCAGAACCCAACAGAACACAGTCCTGTGCAGCCTACTCCTGGTGACCCTGCTTTGAGTAGGAAGGTTGATCTTTGCAGGTCCCTTCCAACCTCAACTGTTCTGTGATTCTGTGAAATATTTTTAAGGATGCTTGATTTTTGTGAGCTTTTGAACTAAAACTAGGTATTCACTCATTCTTTAAAATGGAATGCTGTGCAGGGATTAAGGTTTGCTTTCTAATGATGCACTACAGTCCCAAATCATGGTTTCATATGGTGAGCACTGGAAGGATGAAAAATGTGGAAAATACGGTCTCCTATAGCTGTATAACACCAGCCTTGACTGACGCTTGCAGCAGCACTGCTGTGTCACACTTCAGAGGGAGGTAATTTCAGGAGTCTGGAAGTGAAATGTGCTGCATTTTAAGGAAAAATCATAGTGCAGACAGAGAAAGGGAATTAAAATGTAGGGCACTCCCTTTGTAAGAATTTTAAAAGAAAAAAATACAGAAAATTATCGCCTTAAATCTTCCAGAACCGTTCTTCTCAGCATGTGTTCATTCTATTAGGTGCAGTTCTTTGATTCATGTGAACTGTTTTATTCAGAGGCACAATATAAATAATCTTATTTTTAATTTTAGTTTGCTGTTCAAGAAGAAAAGAGGCAGAAGAATGAGAGACTGGCTCAGCATCAGAAACATGAAAACCAAATGCGGGACCTTCAGTTGCAGTGTGAAGCAAACATCAGGGAACTGCATCAGTTACAGGTTAAAAATAGATGATATTAAATGACCATTCAGTGAGAAGACTTTAGGTTAATAATGGATGCAGGCAAAGCAGAAACACCTTTTCCTTAATTTTTACTGTGTAGTTTTTTCAACTTTATTTTCAAAGGCCTGAAGTGCACTGCTTAGCCAGATTCATATGCTTCCATCAATTAATGAGGAATCATTTTAAATGCAAGAAGAGCATGAACTAGAAGTAGATGATCACTTCTGGAATATCTATCAAGTTCCCAGGGCTATTTCCTGTAGGCAGCATTTCCTTTTAACCTGATTTTGCTGGAATGTAATTAATCAGAACAGAGGTAGGCAGCACCAGGCATTACCCATGAGAAGTTTGCAGCAATAGAGGAATGAGGAGGTTTTTACAAAGTGCTGCCACTTGCACATGAGCTTCTGGAAGGTGCTTGGAAGGAATTCTCTCCTTGTGATAAGGAGCTCTGATTCGTCCCTTTTGGTATGTGTTTTGTAGAAGTTTCTGCTGGATACCAGAGGCTGGATCTCCTTTTCTGTTAAATCAGCTTTTCCCAGTTTCAAGGACACAAGGCAGTTTTAAAGCATTAAATGATCACCTGCTGATTACCTTTGCTTAGAGAAACTCTGCAATGACCAATGAAGCTCATTCTACTCTATTCACTTTCTTACATCCTGCAAAAACAGTCCCTGGCTGTGCCACTAATATGCCCCAGTAAATCCCCAAGTACCGTGGGAGCCTTGCGAGAGTTTCAGCTCAAGTAAAATTGAGCAGATTAGGGCTGCTCTGAGCTTCACAAGGAAAACTGGCCTCTTGCTGCACTCAGGTCTAGCCAAGTGCTTGTTGTTTTTATTGCTGTGGTTCTGTACTCTGCATGAGACCCATTTGGGACTGCAACCCTAGAAACACAACCATTGCCAACTGCTCTTAAAAATGTGCAGAGATTTGAAGCCAAATAATTAATTTTTTTCTTGCCATGCTTCCAAAGTCCTCTGAAACTGAGGCAGATGCCTGGGTACCTTATTGAGAGGAATGTGACCCTGAGGTGTGGTTTGATCCTTTTCATAGGGCAATTCTGAGGCTGCTTCTGCAACCACGTTTGTCTCTTCTCTAAGCTTCATTTGTTCGTCTCAGCTCTTGGCACCAAGAGTTGAAATATTTCCAAAAAACAGCTTCCTTTTTAATGTAATTGACTTTAATAAATTATACAGACTGTCTTTAAAAAGCAAAGCAGAAATGCTGCGTGACCTTGAAAAGCATCATTAGGCAGTGAAACACAGTTTTGAGTAACACTCTCAGCAGCTGCCTTAATGATGCTCAGCAGTGTATTTGGATTTACGAGTGTTTCTTATCTCAGTTGGCTCTGATGGAAAGATCAGCTTTTGAAAACGCAGCCTCGTAACATACTTTTATCTTGTAATTATTCACGTCACTATTTACACGGAATAAGCTAATTAGAAAGAATTAGGACAACATATGTCACTGTACAAATGTTGAGTTGCCTAATCTGAATTAGTTTTACATAAGGATTATCTTGTTTTAAGAATGAAAAATGCCATCTACTGGTTGAGCATGAGACTCAGAAGCTAAAAGAGCTGGATGAAGAGCACAGCCAAGAACTGAAGGAATGGAGAGAGAAATTGAGACCGAGAAAAAAGGTAAATGGGAGCAGTTAATGAATCAGGAAATTATCAAGGGTTTGATCTAGCAAATACAGACAGTACAAAAGTATTGCAGAGGAGGAGAGTCAAGCTGCTGTACAAAGCTGTTGCAGTTCACTGGATAATAAAAGATGTTAAAAAATTGCAAAAGCTGAGCGAAGGTCAGGTGCACCAAAACAGGCTGGGTGTTACCAGCCTCTTGCAGGGCTCCCACCTGCAGCACGTGTGTGCAGGTTTGCATGGAAAACTTAGCTGGAGGTAAATCTGGGGTTAGGAATTTATTTCAGAAGCCAGTAGGTTACTACAAAAATTGAGTGATGTATAGCAGATATATTGCTGGTGGTAGATGTTGGTCTTGGGGGGATTATTTTATTTTAAAAGGAAAAGTGCTAGAGTTTCACACAGTTCAGAGATATATCAGACAAAATGTCTCCACAATAATGGGTTTCTTGTACTTTGCTTTGTTAATCCTGTGACAATCTGATTTTGGTTTTAGATGCTGGAAGAAGAATTTGCCAGAAAACTGCAGGAACAGGAAGTTTTCTTTAAAATGACTGGAGAATCCGAATGCCTTAATCCTTCAACACAAAGCCGGATTTCCAAATTCTACCCAATCCCCAGCCTTCACTCCACTGGGTCGTAACTCTGGGAACTGCTGTAGGTTTTTTCATGTTTGGAATTCTCCCTCCTTACAGTCTAACCCGACTTACCCGCGGCGTATGAACATCGGGGACCTCGCGCATCTTGTTTTCGGTGGAGACAATCAGTGTCAGGAGCGGTTTCTTCACTCCCCTGAACAGAAGAAACGAAGCAAGTGTTGGTGTACAATGGTATTGTTACGTCCTTCAGATGTTTCAAGACTAAGTGGGCTTTTTATCCCAATTTCTAAAAGTACGTTACCTACGGTTTTGACTTTAAGCCTGAAATATTAATTATGCTCTTTCTCATCACAAAAAAATGGTTTCTCATCTGAACATTTAAATGGTGTAATATTAGTTCTGCTACTGTGTTTTTAAGCATCAGATTTCTCCGCGAGAGAATTCCACAATTGAAACTGCCATGAGAGGTTTAAAGTTTCATAATGTTGAGCAGTGTCTTCATGGCAAGGACTGAAACTAATTACTAAGAACATGCCAGTAATCAGAAAAACAAACCCTTATGTTTAAATGCAATTGGCAAAAGCAAAAGCCTTTGCAACTTCTTTCAAAAGAAACCTCTGGCATAAATTAAACTGAGCTGATCACCATGACATGTTTTGTCCATTAGTTCCATGATGAAATGGGGTGCTAGTTTAATTAATACAGTGCCTGAAACACTTAGATATGCTGATCCTGGCAACAGGATACTGTTTTGTCATTTAAAAACACAAAACTCCTTAGCGTTGTTGTTAGTGTACAAAACAAGATTTCTTGCTGCTACTGCCATTTTTGTTGTAAATCCTCACCCTAAAATATTTTGCACTAAAATATGTAAAGGTGAAAGAAATGCTAACTTTAAAATGCACAGTTTATTATTTTCCTTAGCTATTACATACAGGTGGTTAGTTCTACAAATTGAAAAACTGTAGAATGTATTTTCTAGAAAGCGGTGTGCAAAATGCACATGGTTTCTCTAACTGTACCTGGACTGGGTAGAGCCATTGTTCTGTTCTTACCAAAGCCTGTTCATTTAAACTCCGTCGCAGAAGTGGAGGTGGATGGTCATATTTATAAATAACCATGGCTAAAGTCTGATTTCACTAGAAGTGTTAGGTTCCATTTTCTTTTTATTTTAGTCATTTTATTTTAAGGAAAGATTTAAGTTAAATATGTAGACAAACTCCTTTATGAAGCTGGGTGTTGTGCTTTTGTGTTGCCACCTACTAACATAGGCAGGTTTTATTTTTCGAGTTCACAGATGTACCGTAAGTTATTTGCCTGACTGCAGTGGAAAATCTGAACTGTGTCTCCTATAGCGGGGTAGGGAAATACAGCTGTATTAGGTCATGTTTGCTGCACTCCTTTGGTGGAGAGAGGTTGAGTCATATCAAGACAGTGGTATAAGCTGTACTTGGGTATGCTGGAGCTCCGTTTGTAAAATAGTATTTGCTTTCTGTCTTTTGAGGCCTGACTTTCTCTGATCTCTTTGGGCATCAACTGCACCCATTTTGTCTTGCTTGCTTGCATTGACCATGTGACTGGTGCCCATTCCATGGCGTTCATTTCATGGGAACAGTGTTGCTGCATGGCAATGAACTCAGAAATTAACATAGGACTTTAATCAGCTGTGGTTGAAACCTTGGATGCTCAAATCCTTGGACATTGAACCAATACCTTCTCAATGAAGACACTTAATTTACAGCACAGTAAAAAAAATTGGAAAATGCATGTTTTAATTTAAATTTTGTAGCTTTTTGATAGCATAATTACTTTAATAGCTAGCCTTAATTTTTGGCATTTTATTGTTATTATAAATGTGTATTGTGTACTGTTGTAAATTCACACTCCATATCTCTAGAATGTTCTCTGTTGCTAAATGCAAAGTTTTTTGAATTGTTTGTTCAGTAGGGAGAAAAAAGTCTTTGAAGACCTTTTGCTTTTTAAGCTCCACCTTCATAAATTGTTACTAAGATAACATTAAATAATCTTTATCTCTATTTAACAGAATTTGTTTGCAATTTCGTATGACGTAGGCTCAGTGCTTTACTTGGGGAGTAGGCAGGGCAGGCAGATTTCCTCTTCTGGATTATGTCTACATTCATCCCCCTTAAATCCTCACAGGGTAATGTTAATAATCTTCTCTTTACGTTTTCGGTAGTTTCAGTGATAATTCGCTAATATATATTGGCATTCTGTTTACCTCTGTCTGAATCTCTTACATCTTTTATTTGAAAAGCCTTTTCACACAGGCCCTGCAATCTGATCTCATTGTAAATTGCACAAATAACTGTAACTGAGCTCTGGGATGAAGGGAGGGATCGGATGTGGTGATGGAAGCCTTGCTCAGGTCTCCAGGTGGGGAGCTCTCTGAAGCAGTTGCAGCCTTGTGAACTGGGCAGAGAATTGATACCAAGCGTGAAAATATGTTTTCTGGGTGATAACAAGAACTAGAATGGGTACTTAAGACATCTGGACTGATAAAATTGGGTTTAAGTGTTGCAGAACGTGAGAGAGGTGTTACAATATTGTATCAGTGTCAGAAAATTCAATTCAAATTAATTTAGTCTCACATAGCCCTAAAAGACATTTCCTGAGATGCGAAATCCAATCTCAATACTATCTCATGTCACCTCCCTCAAATGAATGTTAGCAGCTTCATCTCCAGGGTGGTGAGGTGTGTTTTCTGCAGCCAAAACAATGTACTTACTTACAAATTCTTACTGTTTGGCAGATCTTATTGTCCCTGCACGTTCTTCCAAAGCTGACCACAAATCAGTATTTGCTCAACTTTGTGTTTTACTACATTATAAATTCTGTCCACAGGAAAATGAGCAAAGGCAATAAATCTCTGGATTGCAGTGCTGTATGTGGGTTGTTCTCCTGTGTTTACAGCTGATCCTCACAGAAAACCTGCGTACAGGGCCCCAGCCTCTCACCATGTGCTTCCCGAGCTCTGAAAGTGCATTTTGGCACTGCTTAAGGCATCCAGGGAGATCTGGGGCTAAAGGTCTTCGGGTGCTCCTGCCACCCCTGTTTTTAGGAGATGCTGCAGCTCCTCTGAGTGGGGCTGGCTGAGGAAGGGTTACCAACCCAGGGAAAAATGGGCTGTGGGCAGCCCTTGATCTTCTGAAGATCCAGGGGAACTTTGCTGCTTATTTTATGAAGAAGAAATACTCCAGCATTTGATCCTCTCTGATTCCCATAAAACAAATTTTCCTCCTCCAAGCACTCTGCTGTCTCTGGTGTATACATGAGAACTCTATACAGCATGTAAAGATATGATACTGAAGTTGTTATTCTTATGATTGATTGTGTGGGTCCTGATTTATAAACACCTTCTGAAGGAAAACCTTTATTTGAATTGGCACCTGAATTCACATTTCCGGGTGGCAGGGCTGCACTGTCCTGACCAGCAGCATTCACTCAGAGTGATTTTTCACATCACATTAAACACTGATGTTCAGTCTGAGCTGCATCCTTTTTTCCAGGTAATCTTTTAAGCTAATATTCTTCTAAAATTGCATTCATGGGTACTCAATATCTAATAAATCACACAGTTAAAGAAATTATTCTTCTGTCCCAGAGGACTTTTTCTTAAAAATTGGAAATGTATCACCTTACTTAAGACAGAGCTAAGCAAAGGAGCAATGAAATTGCTTTTGTCGCACCATGTCTTTTGTGACAGCAGTATCACATAGGAAGTTTAAGTTGATTCTCCAGCTGAAACACTATCTGCCTTGCAGGTATTTCAAGCTTGCTTTGGTATAGGAAAGATTCAGATAAGGTGTTTTAAATTCAGGCACTTGAGTCCACTTTTAGGCAGCCTGACTTTCAGAGCTGCTGTGCAGCTCCAGCTCCCAGAACCTCAGAAATACATCCTTGCTGAAAACTGAAATGTACAAATAAGCTCAGTGCTAGTTGCTTCCACTGATCTACTGCTTCTTGGTTCATCTGCTGCGGGGAAGACGGGCAAGATTGAGGACAGTGACTTTCTGGTGGTTGGAGGAGAGGGCAGGGAGGAGTGTTTAGGACCATCGCTGTGTAGACAAGTTCTCTGCTTTCTATGTTAGTATTTACACTCTGGTCATTTTACATCAAAATCTGTACTTCTGGATCTCTGAAACTTCCTTGCATTGATGTGTCCATGCAAATTTCCCATTCCCAGACTACCTCTGCCATCTTTACAGCAGCTGAAGTAAGATCAGAGAGAATTAACCTTCCTTGTTCACAGGCACGCCAAGGCCAGGATGCACCATCATTTCTCAGTCTTGCAAAAGATGAGAACAGATAAAGGGAAGGAGAATACAAAGGAAATTATGGTGCTTCTTTTACAGAACTTTTACTTGTTCTGCATCCCCTTTCTCCAGCTCAGTCCTCGTGCTTTGTTTCTGTAGCTCCTTTGCACATCTGGCATTCAGGCAGTCGGTGGTGTCAGAGGAAAAGCCCTTAAGCACAAACATGCTCAGCCCAACCCATGAGAAAGGGCTCTTGTGCTTCCCCTGTCGTGAAAGCAGAAGGGAGTGGCTGAGCCCAGGGTTACCCTGATTTAACAAAGTCTTCCACAATTACAGTTACGTGGTAAAGCCTCTTTGGTAATGAGAATCAGTCCTAAAATGGTGGAAAGAACAGAAGCTAGAAAGGGACATTGAGTGGCATCTAATGTTGAACTGTCACCCCATTTTCTGTCAGGAAGCCAAAGCAGAGCAGGAGCATCCTGTGACAAAACGCGCGTGAGGCACCGCCAGCCTTGTGTTCTCCCAGCAGTTTGTTGAATGTTTTGTGTTAACTGCAAACCAAGTTATTTTTGCCTTACAGAAAGCAACCAAAAATCATGAGATTGATGAATAATT
This sequence comes from Struthidea cinerea, assembly GCA_013397865.1. Classification (NCBI taxonomy): domain Eukaryota; kingdom Metazoa; phylum Chordata; class Aves; order Passeriformes; family Corcoracidae; genus Struthidea; species Struthidea cinerea. The sequence goes on along the minus strand of VZTI01003366.1, from coordinate 698,054 downwards.
GGCTAAGGGTCTCTGTACAGTGCGTGGAAGTGAACTTGCAGTAGCAGCCATACAACAGTTTTGGGATTTTTTTTTGTCTTGTTTTTCAAAGTAATTTGATTTCATGGCTTTCTGTAGAATATTGTAATAATTCTGCTGTAAATACAATAAAATCACAGTTTGCTGAGATCGCCTCAGTTTTCTTGATGGAAAACTTGCATGAAATACAAGTGGTTTGTACAAGTGTTTGAGTGAAGGGGACGATGTACAATGTTTAAAATAACTGAATATAAAAAGTATTTAATGTTGTGCCATTGTATTTACCATTGTACCTCAGACCCGTCTCAGGTGTCTCACCCTGCCCCACAACAACCTGCAAGCACAGAACAGCCGTCCTGAATAGTTCAGGGATGGGGTTAAAAACACACTTTAATTGGGCTGTTTACATTAATGATTATTTTTTACCAGTGTTTAAAAAACCAGAAAAAATACAAAAATATTTTTAAAAGATAAACAAATTACGTTCAAAAGTGCTTCGGTTCAGTCCCTGTGCGTCTGTCTCTGTGTGCTGCTATAAATGGGCTCCACTTAGGGCTGGCAGAGCTTGTGGAGAGGGAATCCCAGGGCAGTCAGTGCAAGCTTAGTTCCAGGGTTTCTCACGAGGCCTTGTGGGCTACATCTGATCCCTGACAACCATGCATTTGGTGAGGATGGGATTGTTTTCTGTTTTTTCTTTTTGCTGCCTAGTTGGCTAGTTGTTAAAAAAACCAGGTTTTTACATATCTGGGAGTAGCACAAGAAGCCTGGACTAGGTGAGACAGGAAACCCTTGTCAGCCCAAGGACATCATCCTGGGAGCTCAGGGGCATGAAGCCAAACATCAGTAACAGGAGCAAACACCCACACTAGGGCCATGCTGGACACACACAAGAGACATTCAGATCTGAACTATCAACTCTAAAGGGTCAGCTGAGCGGTGAGGATGTTTTAGCATTAAGGCAGTGAAAACTCAGGCTAATTCTCTACAGGCTGCAGGGAATGCTGCCCTGTGCAGAACTGAGCTACCTCTTTCCTTAAACACCAACGCTTCTTCTTTTTCTTCTACCAACATACGTTTGTTCACCTGGGGACAAGAAAGTCAACAGTAGGGTTAACTGGAAAGTTCATGTAGAAAGTCAAAAGATCCAAAACAAAAAACTGGGGCTGTGTTTTCCATTTCTATTCCGAGGGATGGGCTGGTGCCACTCCCTGATAGTCAAACCCTGCTCTCCTGGGGATGGCACGTGTTCCTACCTTTCTCTCCCTTCTCTCCTTTTGGTCCCCTGTGCCCTTGTCGTCCTGGTGGGCCCATTGGCCCAGGGTCACCTGAAGGAACAAGAATACCAAGTTTGCCCTTGAGCACAAGTGACCCACAGACAGGGATAGGCCAGGGGAAGGGACACCAAGTCAGGACAATGTTTTGGCTGAGATCCGGAAGGTGCCACCTTCACTGTGAGAGGGTGTGACCTCGAGCAGTGCTGTGACCTCTGTGGTCACAGTGCTGCTTCCTGGGCATCACAGGGCTGAAGAGGGAAAGGATGGCAAGCCTTACCTTTGGGTCCAGGATAGCCCCTCTCCCCCTTTTCACCGGCTGGCCCCTGGATGGCACCATGTGCTGGAGAGGGAAACGAAGGAGAGAGTGAATCAGTGGGACAAACCACTGCCCACCCAGAGAAGCTGTGAGTCACACTGGAAGGACATTTCTCTTGGTTAGATGGGAATAGACTGACAGCAACATTTTTAAAAAGAGTTTTGGTCCCAACCAAGTCCCAAGGACAGGCTGTGATGTCATTTCACCAGCACTGCTCTGTCACTCTCTCTGGGTGTCCTGGTCTGGGTGTCCTGGCTGTCGCTAGGGTTGGAGCTGGCCCACGCTCAGGGTGGGGAATCTGAGAGCAGAGTGAGCAGCTGGCTCATGTTTCTGTACGTGTGCCAGCCCAGCCATGTTAAAATGGGCCACAAAGGTTGTAAGCACAGAGGCCTTCAGGATTTGGCATGAGTTTCGTACAAATAGTGGGAAAAACTGATGTCCTTCCTAATGATAAGACTGCACCTCTCCAGTAAGGGAGGAAGGCGATGGAAAGACCATCCACCTTCAACTCTGCACCTTGACTTTTGTAGTGTGCAAAGGTGAAAAGATCGGTAGGTCTGTGAGAGGTCGGGGAGCTCGCATATGCATGAGCCAGAAACGCCAAGTCAGAATGCCACTTACTTCTAAAGAAGTCCATGAGGTCTGCGGTGACATTGCCGTAGGCTGCAAAGACCTTGCTGATGCCAGGGGGACCAGGAGGGCCTGGGGGACCTGCGGGTCCCCGTGCAGTGTAAGACATCAGGTCCTGGAGAATACCTCGGCCTGCAGAATTAAAGATGTCATTTGAAAGAAGCTCTGGGAGAACTGTGGCTGGATGCTGAGGCAGAAGGTGTAAGGGAGAGCTGTAGGCAGCAAGGAGGGGAGGGAAGTGAACAGCACAACCAGGCACAGGGAGTTTGGAGTTGTAGGCTGGGATAGGGAGGGTCAGGATGAGCAGGATTGCACTCACTCTGCAGGCTCTCTGACACACGGAGTGCCAGCTCGTTGTAATCCAGGGAACCAGTGAAGGAGTTGCTGAAGGATCTGCTCGACCCTGCTGATCTCCTGTGTGATTCCTCCTCTGTCAGCAGCCCATCGAAGGACCCATCAGTGCCCATGGAGGCATCGTAAGTGCCATCGCTGCCCACCGAGGCGTGGTAAGAGGACATGCTGCTTGTGGAGCTGCCATACGAGCTGCCTGTGCCCAGTGAGCCCCTGTGGGAGCCCTCAGCACCAAGGGACCCTCCATGCAAGTGCTCAGAAGCTCGTAACCCTTGGTATGAGGAAGACATAGACCCAGACACCAAGCCACTATCTCCTTTGGGTCCTGGTGGTCCCTGTGGCCCAGGGGGCCCAGGGGGTCCTGAGATGTAGCTTCGAATTTCATCACCTGCAAAATACAAGGGGGGAACTTCAGGGACACTGGGCTTGGCAGAGGTCCTGCGCTACCACCTGAATGAAGAGTGGAGTGTGAAGTTCTGTCCCACCAACCATCACAGTGACCCTCATCCAGTGCCATTTCTCAGGCAGCAGGCACGTGTCAACCTTGGAATCTACAGATGGCATGACACCCTCCTCCTTCCCATCTCTTCCACAATTTTGTGTGCTCCATCTTGGGAGCATGCCCAATAATTTTGCAGAAGGGTGCACTCCTCAGGCCAATTTTAGCACCTCTGCCAAAAGAGCCATTCTGTGACCAGTTTGCTAAAACTGAAGTGTTTTTGAAAGACTGCCCTGGATAACTTGCCAGGATGAGCTCAGACCACTGGTGCTTCACAGCTGGCTCATTGCCGCCTTCCAACCCCTCCATTATCCATGGCTCTCTGGGCAGATGTTTGCCAAAGAAAATGCTTCTCCCATAGCAAAACTCTGCCGGTGACCTTACTAGGGACTCACTGTTCAGCACAGGCCAATTGTAGCTACCCAGTGCCTGTCCCTGCTGTCTCGAAACACAGACTTTGGCTGGCAGTTGGACTGAGAGGAGAAAAGCCTACGGGGTGCAGCACAGATCTGCACAGACCTGGCTACAGAGGGAAGGTGTTGCTGTAGCCCCAGTGCACAGAAGGCTCCTACAGGAATGCGTCAGCTGTGGCAGAGCCAGTCATCTACATAAGGCAAAGAACGGCTTGGGATATGTGCAGGGAGGATGGATGCTGTCCCCTTACTCTTCAGGTACTGGATCAGCTCACTCCTGAACTCATCGCTGTGGGTGATGTCCGCATAGGACAGGAGGCCGGTTCCAGAGAAGCCTGGTGGTCCTGGAGGGCCAGGAGGGCCAGGTGGACCTCGGACTCCAGACAGGGAGGAGTATCCAACATCTTGAGAGAGAGGAAGAATTACTTTCCATCAGTGAGAGGACAAGGAAATTGCACATGTCTGGGGATTTTGGAAGTTTAAAGGCTCTAACCCTGACTTCCATCCCTTTACAGATTACATTGATGAGATTTTTTTTCTTTACAGTGACTTTGTTCCCAGTAGGCAGTCACATCCCTGCTAAGCTAAATCTCAGCCTCAGTCCCTCCAGCATCTACAAACAGAATCTCCCTGCCAGCTGTGAGAAACACAAGTGCTTACTTTGTAGGTAGGCAGAGATGTCCTCAAGAGAGGCACCTGGTGATCCAGGGATTCCTGGAGGCCCTGGGGGCCCTGCAGGACCAGGGGGCCCAACAACACCACTGAACTCAGAGTCTGTAAGACACAAGGGAAGAAAGTAAGTCACCCAAACAACCATAACCCTGATGAATGTTCCTTGACAATACAGGTTATGCCAGATACAGCAAAGTATAAGGCTTTTTTTCCTCTCCAGCACCTTCAGGTGCAGCTTTCCTCGTGCACCTCACTTCCCTGCATGTAGATGTCACATTGGGAAGTCAGGTGATTCCAAAGACAGTAAAGTCCCTATTTTTAAAATATGCTTTTAAAGAGTGGCGTAAGAAATGATGTCTCTATGGTGCAGAGTTTGGATACAACAAAGGGCTCCTTCATGCCCATCTCCAAGACAGCCCCACTGCTGTTGCTCCTCACAGGAGCATGGTGATCTAGCTGCAGCCCCCTGTGAATTGTGCAGGTGCCAGCAGAGGCCTGCAGTGCTGCTAAGGACAAAGGGCCATCAGAGGGTTATTTGTGATGATGGCCAAAAAGGGAAATTCTGTGACTAAGGCTGTAAAAAAAATCCTGGGGGCATGTAGAGCCCCATGGCAGGGGAGTATAGAAGTTGGCTTACTTCGCAGGTACGCTGTCAGGTCACTGTAAGATACACCAGGTGTCCCTGGAGGCCCAGGTGGTCCAGGGAGTCCAATGCTCATCCCAGAATCTGCAAAATCAAATAGATCCACATTATCAGAACAGGCTGTTACAGTGTGAGCACACAGGCCACAGGGCTTGTTCACAGGCAATGCAGGAGGGGCCCCCGCAGAGTGGAGTGCTCCCATCCGCAGGCTGTGCTGGGAGCCAGAGCTCAAACCTCGTTCAGGACTTGTGAGTTTGTCCTGACAATTCCAACACAAGGACACCCACAGACAGGCAGACAGCAGGCCTCTATTCCTGGCAAAAGCTCTGCACCTCATGAACCTGTGATGGGGTGGGGGCACTCCTGGACTTGCAGCTCAGTGGTGACCCATAGGCTGATGGATGTGCTGCTCTCCCTGTGTCTGCAGCTCTGAGGCAACACTCTGCACTTTGTGATCTGCTTTAATGAAATGTCCCTGACGATAAAATGCAGCTGTCCTGCTTGAGCCATTGGGGTGCTGCCATTAAACTGCAGTTTCCTCCTGGAAATTCCCTCCATCTTAGGAGCAGTCTACTAATGAGATCTGGGCTCAAAGAGCAGTTCAGAGAAACCGAGCATGGACCAGGCTGTGTTTTTAAGCAGATAGTTGCAGCTACCAGGATTAGGCATTTTAGCACTGCTACAGGGGATGCTCAGAGTCCTCTCTGTCCAACAGTTCTCATATACCATATCACCCCTTTACGTATGGGAAAATGAAGCAGAGACATGGAATTTGTTTCGATTAACTTTAAACTTCTAAGAGTTTGTTGTCTGAGCTGCCTTGACACAAAGTGGGCACAGACTAACTCTTTCACAGGGAGATATATCCTGACCACAGAGATAAGGGTTAGAAACACTGAAAGGTGTTGATGGGACTTCTCAGATGTCTGAGATGAAATTATGTTCCTTAACTCAATTTTTAACAAAGAAAGGATTCATTACTAGTCTGTGGATGGTATCTTAGCTACAGGGTATCTTTGTTCTCTTCCAAGTCTCTCACAGTCCCTGTGAGGAGGTCTCTGTACATAGGGATTCACACAGTCAGCACTGGAATAGTTTGTACTGACTGACAGCATGAGGTTTGTGCTGGGCTCCTAAAGGAACAGAGGGAAACACACACTAATAAAACCATTACTTGACAAGTAGCTGATAAACCTCCTGGTCAGCTCATCATAATCCAGTGACAGAGACATTCCATCTCCCCCTGGCCCAGGAGGTCCTGGTGGGCCCCGAGGTCCAATGAGATACTGACGAATTTCTTCTCCTAGAAATGAAAAAATGCATCTTTTAAGGCTGTCCAGCTGCTGCACAAACACCAAGTGTGAGCAGTTCCCAGCCCATGAGCTGAGCCCCCACCACTAGGGAGACCATCAAAACCTACGGATACAAAGCTCCTTTCTTCCCTCTTTTCTGAGTGAATTGTCCTGTATACAGTGCCAGAAACATTTGTGAAAAGGCTGGGAACCTCCTATAATAAGGGTGTGAAGAGGATGAGAATTTGGATTGCTTAAAGGACCTCCTTGTGCTCTGTTTTTTTCAGGACACCCAGGACAACTTCTTGGCTAAAGGGAATGAAAAGCAGCTCAGCTGGGAAAGACCATGCTGAGCTTTGTGGCATTTCAGTAGCCATTTGGAGCACAGTGCTGGCCAGCATTATCAGTACCTTCAGGGATAGACAACTGTCATCCTGGAGATTTACCTGTCAGCCCACAGTAACAGCATGTGTAGAAAAGAATACAGAGTTGGGAATCCCCCTCACCTTAAGAACAACAACATAGCAAGGCCATGGGGGGAATATGGGGGGAGCTGGAAAGGAGAACACTCTGAAGCAGCTGCAGGTAACTCCAGTTGCAGACTGGAGACTGGAAGGGAAAGACAGATCTCCAGGATGATGGGATGGTGCTCTGCCAATCCCATGTTTCCCTTGAGGGTCACTCACTCTGCAGCAGATCCAGAAGTTCTTGGTACAAAATGGATGTAGTTGATACTGAGCTAGAAAATGACTCATAGCGACCTGAAGAGCCTGTGGGAATGAAAAGGTTTTTCATCAGGCAGGGTAAGACAAAAGGTAAGGAGGGGTCAGGAAGGGACAAAGGAAAGCTGAATTAATTAACTGGTAGTATGGCCTTCTCATGCCCCCAACTATGGAACAGCTGCTATCTCACACATCCTAGTCATCTCCACAGCTGTGTGCTCTGTGCATTTCTGGTTGAGATTCCAGACTACTTCCAAAAGCTTTGGGAATTTCATCTACTTTAGGAGGAAGCACACAAGACAACCCCAGAATACTTAAGACCACATATAGTAAATAAAAACACTTCTCTTTGGGTCTTAGGGGTGTTAAAGGGTCTAACAGCAAATGTTTAATATGAGACTTTTTAAACAGCAGCAACTGCTACTTAATCTACCCATTAAAATAGGACAAGGCTCGGAGGACACCTCAGCTGTGTGGAGTCCTGGGCCTAAACTGCTGAAGATGAATAACCTGGTTGGGGTGCTGCTATTTAAAGACTTGTTTCTCCTCTCATTCTCACCTCCTAGGTGCTTCACAAGCTCAGCTGAGGGCCTTACTCAGTACAGAGTTTACCAACATGGTGCTTACTTGTCATATAGCTCATGACACGGGTAGCCAGCTCTGCATAATCCAAGGTCACCCCATCTGCAGTGGTGATAAGTCCAGGTGGGCCTGGAGGGCCTGGTGGGCCTTGGGCACCAGTCAAATAATGTCTGACGTTGTCACCTACGTAGAAAGCCCAAGATATGCCCACATCACTAAGAGGGAAGACTGACCATATGCACAGACCCTCTTCCACTGACAAAGAGCAGGACAACAGAAGGACAGTTCTGCCGAGGCCACAGTGGGCAACAGCACTTCACAGTATTCAGCAGAAATAAGCCCAGAGTAGCAGAGCTGCTGTTTCTAAAAGAAGAGGGACAAGGGCTCAGGGAGCAAAAGAGAGATAGGCATGCAACTTCTGACCCACAGCAAAAATCTCATTATACTCACTCTTCAGGTAGTCAGTGATATACTGCTGAATCTCTTGAGATGAACCTCCACTTGGGCCAGGAGGACCAGGTGGCCCAGGAGGTCCTGGGGGTCCCTGAATTTGTCTGGATCCACCTACAGAAAGCATTGTAAGAAGAAGGAGTGTTTTTGGCACAGTTGCATTAGACCAAGTGATAGTAAAGTGTACTTGCATTAAGCCCTTCCCACAGGTATGGAAAGATCTTTAGAAATGGAATATGGAGGGGCTCCCCCTGCATCTTTAAACACAGTCTGAACATGGGCTACTTGGCAGCATAATGTCTTCAATTAATTCAGCATCTTATAATTCAGCCCATGCAGGGCTGAGTCCAAAGACATTCCTGGCTTTGTACAGGCAGACCTGGTGGGTTTGTGCACTAGAGTGCAGTGCTGTGCAGAATACAGATGGAGATCATAGCTCAAGCTCATTAGTCTAACCTCACTGCCCTGCTTCTCCCAATCCCAGTCAGCCTGGGCAGCACCAGTTCAAGAACCTGTTCACACAGAGGCAAAACTCTGGCTTAAAGGATTCCCAGTAATCTGGAAAAAGAAAACTGTCATATCTTACATTTTCTGGTTTAAGGCAAGCTGCGCAAAAAGAGGTTTTGAACACAAATCCCATCAGCATTAGGTTGGCACACACACTGGTAAAAGTCAAATGAGCTTTTTCAAAGTCTCCACCAGGATATCAGCATTCCTTGTTAATATCAGAGCAATTATGGTCTGGCCTCTTACCTCGAGATGCTCCTGGGATGCCAGGTGCGCCTGGGACACCTGCATCACCTGGAAAAGAGTAAGGGAGACAGACACTTGTAATGGGTGTGACTGCATGTTGCATACTTGGTCATGTGAAGCAGTTGAGCTACATGTTGTCAGAGAAGCAACTACCAGCCCTTGCAATGACTGTCTTGAAGTGCCAGCTTGTCAGGAAAGAGCATAAGGAAGAGGCCATGGCAGCCTTCCTGGGCCTTCTGTGACCTGGTCAAGTGCCTTGTGCTCACAGCAATTCTGCTGCTGTGGTCCTGCTTTGCCTGAAAAGGCAGGGGTGAGCACAGCACTAGTTCCGAAAGGACCGCGTTGTTCCATCCTTTAGTCTCAACCATGCTTGGATGTGTGAGGCCACCCCCAAAGAAAGAAAGAAAGAAGATTTTTAACTACACCTTTTGGTCCAGGTGGGCCTGGTGGGCCTGGGGGTCCTTGTATGGTGATTCTTTCCCCTGCCAGTTGCAGAAAAAGAGTCAGAGATTTATAGGAATAAAGTATGTGGACAAAATCCTGGCTCCACTAAAATTAAGTTCGAATGAATAGAGCAGGATTTTGGCCCCTGATTTCAGCCTAAGGACCATGAATTCAAAGGAGGAAAGGGGGCACAGACTGACCGTGGGAGGAGAATGCTGAAAGGCCAGGATCACCCGGTTCTCCTGCATGAGACACAGAAATGGAGGAGCAGTCATATACCCAGGCAAGCTACTCTGAAACCCACTGATATCTCCCGGAAGCCTCCTTACCTGTGAATCCCCGTGGACCTCGTTCACCTGTGAACAGAGGAGCAGAGGAACGGTGTTAGGATTTGCTTTATTTTCATCAGCAACATCTCAGCCCACACTGCAGCATATCATCTTGGCCTTCAATTTGTAGGGGGGCAATGGGTAAAGGGAGCAGGTCCATGCTTCCCTGCTAGCTGAGAGCTGAGTTACACTTCACAGGGCCGCCTCCTTGCACTGACTTAGTCCACAGTGCATTTTGCAAAAAGGCTGTCCCTTTCAACGGCAAATCTGAAGTTCTGAATGTTCTTGAGTCTAATGGGCTTGCAAAGTTGGGATCCGAATACAGTGACTGCCTTGACACCAGTACTGGAAGCTAACAAATTTCTTTGACAAAGACTGACTTGTTTTATAGCAGACAGGAGTCCTACTTAGTGACAACTGTGCTACCTTTCTTACACAGACAGAGAAAGGCAGGATTTTCTACTCCTAAGCCCTTCCTTCTTTTCAGTCTAAGGTGCTGAGATCCCTCTAGCACTTTGGTAAGGCAGCAGGATATACCCACCTTGGTCTCCCTTTGGGCCTGGTGGTCCTGGTGGACCCGGTGGGCCTGTGAGGAATGCTTCTGCAATTCAAACAAAGAGATTTCTTCATGACATCCAACAGAACATGACACAAGGTTTCTCTGGCTCCACTTGGTCCTAGCCATGTATGTGCTCTCTGGAACCCCAACAGGATATTCCCAGGACCAGGTGAGGGAATGAGTGCCAAGAACCTACCTGAGGCGGACATGGATGATCCTGGTCTCCCTGGTGGGCCTGGAGGTCCTGGCAATCCTTCTCCTAGGCAAAAGGGACACAGAAACGCTTCAGGAAGGATGAACCTCAACAATGTAAGTGCGTGCACGTAAGAGCTGCTACATCTCCAGCCACAGCCTTAGCGTATTTCCCAATGTAGGCTCTTACCACCATCTTCTTCACACATCTATCCCTGATAGTTACTTTTCACTGTCATTTGCCACTGCAGCAGAGAAGGACAGAGAAACTCCCTTCTTTGTGTTACTGGGTGCCTATCCCGTGACACACCCAACCTGCTCCCATTTCCTACTGAGCAGAGAGCAAGGAATGGGGTTCTGCTCCTGTCACATGTCCTCCCACACCTTCTCTGTTCTGGCTGCAAAAGGGAAGTCTGTGTTACAGGATGGGGCATGGGGATATGTTTCTCATGATAAGAACCTTCCCATCTCTCCGCAGTTGAAAGTTAAGGCTGGACAAGTAAGAAGTAAATATGGAATTGACTGCAGTTACTTCCTTTGGCAACTTGAAAACTTTGCGTGTCTTCCCAAAAGGTATGGCTTTTACTAATTAATACTCTGGCTAGAAACCTCTGCCAAAAGTAAATGTCCTTTGTTGGGCAGCATCTTGCTGCAGTGAAATTGTGTTGCTACGAACCCATTATGTAACATTCTGCTTCCAGCCCTAGGCCTTGGGAAAAACCTCCCACTTTCCAGTTTGGTTTCAGAGGAACAAGCTCTTACCTGGGGGACCACGAGGCCCAGGGGGTCCCTGCACAGATTCACCTGAAGACAAAAGAAACAGGGGTATTAGAGAGTATTTACTCAGCATACTGCATGACCCAGAAATGTGCCATGTTGTGTGAGAATCCCCCTGCTTAGGTACTGAGCTCTGTATGTTACATACCTGGTGGTCCAGGGGGACCTGGTGGTCCTGCTCGCCCTTGCAAATCTCCCAGCACTGTGCAAAAGAGAAACACAAACAAGGGAAAATTGTTGCTATGGAACTACTGCTGCTATGGAAACTGTCAATACATTGCAGTTAGAAGCTCTTACAGTCAAAGGTGGACTAAGACAGGACCTGGGTGATCTAAGCCAAAGATGAAGCAGAGGAGGAAGAGGAGAGGTGTGTTCGGTGAGGACATGAAGCAAAATACAGCGCTGAGCAGTATGGCAGCATATTGGAAACATGGAGGAAAGTAATGGTTGTTGAGAGAAAGAGCAAAGGACTCAAAGGCTCAAAGAGAAGGACTCAAAGAGAAGGAGGGAAAGCACTGTCAAGGAGATGAAAGAGTCTTTAAAAGAGGCAAGTTTTGGGGGGAGAAAATAAGTAGCTGCACTGTGTTATCTTGATTGTACCGTGAGATCTACCCCTCAGTTCCAAGCTGAGGCACAAACTCAAAGTTCAGTGATGCTGAGATCCAAGACTCCTGAATGAGGAATTGGATAGTACTGAAGCATGGTCTGAATCTACATGGCCCCACTCAGATGGTGATCAGGCAAGGATCATTTATAATTTTATGCCCTCTTCTGTGTTGCTGCAAACTTGCAGAGGTCCCAGATCCTAGGAATATCGACTCTAAGTGCATCACACATCTAGCATTGCACAGAGCAAGCACTTTTCTTGGGATGTTCCTAAACCATTCTATTCTGCTCCACTTATTTTCATCTTAGTATTTAAAAATTTTACAAAATGTTAAATTTTTTTTCATCTTAAAATTTATTTGCTCCCCTGTGAATTCATCCTTTAATTTGAAGAGAGATTATTTCTGTTGCTTAGATTAACATGCCTTTTCAAAGTGGTTCTCCTCTTACAGATGGCTCCATGTTCATATTGCACAGGGAACTGCCCTGTGCAATATGAACTGAACTCAGTGGCTGAAAGTTCTCAGCTCTGTGATTATTTCCCCTGTTAGTGGCTGTTCACCAGTCACCATTCCCCAGCCTCCCTCTCTGTGACATGGGCCTGATGCCATCATGCATCCTTTTGAAAGGACTTTGGGATGCACAGATGAGGAGAGCAGAAGAGGTAGCTGGCATTGCAGACACACCACCAAACACACAGACACACACAGAGACACACAGAGACACAGACACTTGCCCCATGGCACATTGAGTCACACTGTCAGGAAAGAGTTAGGCGCATCTCCTGGTAGCTGCAAGCAGGCCTTGAGGCTCTGACACACCTCCAAGCAAAGGAGTGGAAAGACAGGGTCACATACTTTGAGATGCTAATGATGAGACTTCTGTTCTGATGGTTTCTATCACAGCTTCACCTGGGGATCCTTTCTCACCCCGTGGACCTTTTTCCAGGAAAAAAAGCAACAGAGAAAGGGAGTTATATAACAGAGAGAGTGACATTTTGTACCTACTCCAACAATAGGTTCGGACTTTTTTTATGAGAACTGGGAGTATGAACTCAGTCCCCAGATCTGAGGGACACTGCATTCAAATGTGGAGATTACTGTCCAGTTTGCTCTAACAGGATCATAGAAAACCAGCTAAGAAAGGTTCTTAGGGGTCAGCTCTGTTCAGGCCCTTCCAAACAGATGCCTGCCCAATTGGCAGTGCTCTCACAGTGACATTAATCCCAATTTGGCTCTAGTTTGTTCTCCTGCCTTTCAAAATGGCAGGACGAATCCAGCTGGGCTATGTCCCCTATCACAGAAAGGCAACTGCACTTAAGAAGTGCCTTAGAAATACCAGCCCCCAGGAAAAATTGCATAAGAAAAAAAAGACATTTGCAGTATCTACATTACACTGGCTCTTATCACCCTCTTACCACCCCCCTTCTTCCCCTGGGAAAACAAAAAAAAATGACAGAAATTCTTTACAAGATTAATTAAGCCACATAATGCAACAAAATGAACTGAAAGAAGAAATCTGAGAACAAAAGGGAGAGGGAATGTGCCAAGGGCTTAGAGAATTAGAAACAAATGAAAACTAATGAATTCCTTTCTCTTAAGAAGCATAATCAAAGCTGAAGGAAAATGGTACCTTGCTGTCCAGGGAGACCAGCTGGTCCAACAGGACCTAGTTTCAAAGGCAAAAAACCCCCAAATTTCATTAGATTTTCCTGGTTGTATTTTACAATAACAGAAAAGAATCAATAGGACTTTTATAAGTATCAAATAATGTATTTTTCTACACAACTAAATGGAATTGCTATGGGGTATGAATTCATCAATGCCCCGTGTATTACTTGAATTTCCATCATCTGGCAATTAAAACGCTCGGTGCCTCTTGGACTGGGGAAATAACCAGAATGCCACTGACCACAAGGGAAAAGGAATGCAATAGGCCTAACCCTCTTCTTGCATTCTCTGCTGGAAACTGAGACTGGCTCTGCCAAACCAGCTCCAGGAGTAGCTCCAGGCACAGAAGTGCCATGAGAACCAGGGCTCAGGAACTCTGCTGCCTGACACCAGCATGCTGGAGGGCAGTATCTGACTGGGACAGAGGAGTCTGAGGCCCAAGCTCATGCACAGCCAGAGTGTGTGCGTGTGTGAGAAAGATTTACAGATGCTTGAGTGGGAGTTCTGCTGCCTTGAGCTCACAGCTGAGACTGGAAAACAAGCACTTCCCTATTTCAGCAACAGTGCTGGGAAGGGCATTAGACACAAGCCTACCTTCCTGAGCAGCCAAAGAGCTTGATTCTAGTCCCTGGATTTGACGTATCACTACTTTGTACTCATCAGTACTCACCTGGAACACCTGGGGGACCAGTGGGACCAGCTGGGCCTGGGGGACCTGGTGGGCCTGGCAGAGTAATAGTTGATGAACCCTCTGAAAAACAAACACATAGATTTGCACACAGACGCTTACATTCACACATCCAGTGAATGTGTAACAAATCTGTGCTTAAGGAATCCCCCATCTATGGCATAGATACTCTCCAGACACAGGGAGCCCGAGTACAGGTCTGACACACAGTCAAGACAAATTGAGGAAGCATAAAAAACCTCAGAGAAAACCCTCCTAAATCGAAAGTGTGACCCCTCACAGCACTACATACCTGCACTTATGACTTTTCCTGGAGCTCCAGGTTCTCCTAGGAAAACAAAGAGAAAAAAGTTGAGCTTCTTTTTGGGGGGGGCAGGTAAGATCTATAATAAGCTCAACAACATTGTATTATTAAGCATGTAGTTTCTGTTCCCTCTGCCCTTGACCTCTTGTCTGAGAAGACACAGCACTAGAAGGTCAGGGGGGAAGCAAGAGAGCTGTGTTAATCCAGAGATACCCTCTGATCAGCTTTCCAAGCACTACATCTGCCAGCATAGGCAATAGCCTAGATTTACCCGAGGCAGGCACACAGCTTCCGCTGCAGTCACCAGGCATCTTACTCATGCTCAGGGCAGAACCGGGCTCCAAAGATTTTCTCAGATGAGAGCTGGCATGCCAAGACTCTCAGCAGATGGCCTCACTGTCCCCCCGTGTACATTCAGGGAAGCTTTGGTTACCGTGCTTCTCAAACCTTCCCTTCCCAAAGCCACTAGATGCCACTGTTGATCCAGGGACTGGTCAGTGGAGCAGCTAATCCTCGCTAAAACGAAATCCTTAGAGAGAAAATGAGAATTAGGGAAGAAACAAAACTCACCTTTAGCCCCTGGTCGGCCTGGGTTGCCTGGAAGTCCTGATATGAGGTAGACAAACAATTTTAAATGGTTAGTGCAAATATTGTTTGCTGTATGTTTTTCAGGTACCCCAGCTGAGTTTCACTTGTGCATTTATAGGAGCTCCCTACTCAAGACCCCGGCTTTCAGCCTCTATAAGCAGGTCCCTGATGACTTTATAAGCAAGTGGAGGAACAGACTGAGGTGGTAGTGTCCCTGGGCTTCCCTGGTTCCACTGCTCCCTGGATGATGAGACTGCTTCATAGATTTACCTGTAGCTTCTTTTAGGTACTGCTACCTGTCCTGAGGCTCCTGGATGAATTCCCTGACAAACTGCCCCCCCAAACCATCTCTGCTTACAGCTGTCACATCCTCTTTCCATCTCTATTGCTACATCCTCTCCCTTCTGTTTCTGCTGCCGATTTGGACTTCTCAGTGATGCACAGGGAACTGAAACGTTATGTTTTGGGGAAAGGCAAAATTTCAACACTCAAAAGCCCTGCATTGCTCAAAAATTACACATCAAGCACAAAACCAGTCTCAAAAGCCAAAGGGGGTCCAGAAACCTTGGGATATCACTTTGGAAGCCCCAAGCAGCACAGA
This sequence comes from Struthidea cinerea, assembly GCA_013397865.1. NCBI lineage: Eukaryota > Metazoa > Chordata > Aves > Passeriformes > Corcoracidae > Struthidea > Struthidea cinerea. The sequence goes on along the minus strand of VZTI01003366.1, from coordinate 682,681 downwards.
AGGACAATTACAAGGGTTTTTTGAGCCCATATTAAAGTGTGTCATTGTTAAATCAGAATATGGTGGAAAAGCCTACCTGGCGGTCCTTGGGGTCCTGTAAGACCTGTCAGAAAAAGGCAAAAACTCTTAAGATGTCTAAAATATTTCATGTGGGAAAAGGACAGACAGGGAGAAAAAGATTACATTTATGTGAAATTATAGCACACAATTCACAAGTGGTGGAAACTGGCCTAGCAACTGGTATGTAAATCAGCTGATAGCAACTGATGTTTGCACTGTGGGCAGTTTTGGGATCATAAAGGGTCTACCCACCACCTTAAGAATACAGAGATCCTCTGCCAGACTTAAATTCAAATTAAGACTGGAAATTGACAAATACATCTGTGTTCCTGATGGAGCAAAAACCATTTTTGTTCTCTGTATGCTTTTACCTGGCTCTCCAGCATCTCCAGTGGGTCCTGGAGGGCCTCTGGCACCTGGCATTCCCATAAGACCTGGTTCACCTAGGGATATAATCACCATTAAGAAGACAAAAGTCACTGATGTACAATCTACCAATCCATTCAGGCTTGGCTGTCCTGCATCACTTTCTACCTATTGTACTCTCACAGCCAGCTGGCCATCTCCAGCATCAGTGTCTGGGAGGGGAACATCAATGACAGAAGAGCTCTGTAGAGAGGCAACTGTCACAAGTTTACAGCCACAATATGCCTCTTCCATGCTTACATGGTGACTCTACAGTTCTGAGACAGCAAGATCCCAGAACATGAATCTGCTGCTTTCTCCCACCACTTTTACAAATCAACCTCCTGCCAAATCAGAAAGCACCTGCACTTAACCTCAAAGGAAGCCCTTACCTTTTTCACCTGGCTGTCCATCACGACCAGCTTGTCCTGTCCAAAGAAAGAGATTGTCAGGGACTCCTGAAACAGTACCACACTTGTCCTGTCCTCCTCCTAAGAGGAACACAGCCCTAAACCTATGAGTGGCTTTTCATCACATTGCATCTGAAAGAAACCTTGGGTGCAGTTACTGAAGATCCAGGAAGCATTCACTCAAAACTTAACTGTAGGACATTTTTTCTGAGTGTACAGACTAATCACAGGGGTCTAAAGGAAAAACCTAGGATCACAACCAGCATGATTCCACTCCCATGCTGTTTCCTTGTCTGTGCTCACAGAAACACAATCTGGGTGGCAGTGACGTTGCCTCACATGTAAACACAGCTGCTTTCTGGTACCCACCTACAGGTCCTTTAGCCCCTGGCTCTCCTGGAGGTCCAGGCATTCCTCTTGACCCTTGTTCACCTGTAGCAAAATAGTACAGAAATGAATCAAACAACTCTGTCAGCAATATTTGCTGCTTTGCAACTGAAAACCAGCATTGACAGGATGTTCAGGCCTCATGATTCACAACTGTCTCTGGGCACAAGAATGCTCAAGTGACATGAATGCAGGGCATGTGAGAGAGGATTTCCCTTAAACTAAATACAAAGATTGTTACCAAGATTACTGGAATCAAGAATGGGACCTATTTGTTTATAATTTTGGTGCAAAAATAAAACTCCTATAACCACCAACATAATTTTAATGTTTCAGAAAGCTAACTGGGATTGGCTGGGCTATACTTTTATTAGGTAGGCTGCTACTCCAGTATTTCAATCCACTGACCTGTCAATCCACGAGAACCCTTCTCGCCCTGATCACCTGTGGTACAAAAAGGGGAAGGATTCTGTGAGATTGCTTCATTGTAAAATGTTTCCATCAGAGAAAACAATCTGCTTTCTGACAAGAGCACAGAAGAAAAAGCCAAGGATAGAGGTAAAACCCATGGACAGTACCCATAACTAAAGAAATCTAAAGAAAATAGCCACAAAAGATACCTAATTGATCAAAATACCTTTGGGTCCAGGAGGTCCACTGGCTCCTTTTTCACCTGAAAGATATATGGATGACTGAACAATAGTTCAATTGATTGAACATAAGGGAAAGGCATCTAATGCATCAAGAAAAATCATAAAGGAAATATAGATTCTCTGTTACCAGACAAACTCAAACTGGAAATTCTTTAACACAGCTCCATCCATCCCACTGTTTTTCCTCACTTAGACTGCTCTATTACCTCTATGTCTCCTGCATTTCTCAATATTTGCTTGAAATCACTGACTAAGTTTTGTTTTGCCTCCCCTGTCCTCAGTCTTATGCTTTTCTTTGCCCATAGAATCAAAATCTGACATGGTCAGACCACATCTGCTACTCAGAGCAGTGCCAGAATAGCATCTCAGCTAATGCTGCTGTAACTGCCAGGGGGAAGAGAAAGTTACCTTTAGCACCTGGGAGTCCTGCTTCGCCTCTAAATCCTTGTAGGCCAGGAGGACCTGCAGAAAAATGAGATGGGGGGTTTTCATTCATCCCACTCAACACAATGCACCACTGATGCAGAAAAAACTGTGAGAAGCTGTCACTCTGTTTTTGTTCTCCCCAGTCTCTAGATGCACAGCAAAGGAATGCAGCACTCACCTGGAGGACCTTGTGGGCCTGGAGAACCCATCAGACCTGTAAGGAACATGGATTTCCCTTAGTAACACCACAATCAGAAAATTAACAAATTGCTTTCAGTTTGCCCAACAGCATCCACAATCCAACAAATGTTTAGTGGATTGGAATTTCCCCAGCCACCAGAAGAATTTGCATTACTGGCATCCTCAAAACCAGGACAACAAATTTACAGAACTTAGTCTTTGTGACATTGAGGAAATGTTTTCCACTAAAGTAAAGAGACCCAAGTCATCCATCTTGGCTGAGATGCTGGGATCTGTGCTTCAGACCATTAGTTCACTTTTCTGGTTAGTGCAGAGCAACACAAGTGAAACAGGATAGCTGGCATGCACTTTTACTCCTAACCTCTCTGCTAGGTTCTCTCTCTCCAGAGAGAGAATTACCTAAAAGGTAAATCTTCAAATTTACCTTTTAGGCCAGCAGAACCTGGGGGCCCCGGTGGCCCTGGAGGACCCGGCTCACCAACAGCACCTGCAAAATAAGAGCATGAATAGACACTGTAGGATACAGTTGTGATCCCATTTTTACATTATCCCATCTGTTGTTATTCTTTCTCTCACAAGTGTCATGAATAATCTGCTGGTCAGTTCAAAACACCCAAATATATATGCATTGTCCAAGAAAAAAATACGAGCTCACTGGGCTTTAGCAAGACAAATCCCCCACCTCTGATGATTCGGATAACAGGGAAGAAGATGACTTTGACAGTAAAGTGATTTTGGTTCTGTCAAATTCAAACTTGACTGTGAGACCTGGGAAACTCAAGCAACCCTTATTTACCCATTGTAAGTCTGGTGAAAAATATCCTTTAGGCCATATTAATCTGTTCTGGGGAATGTCTACACATGAAATCTGAATTTGAATAGTGAAATCAAATTCTATCACTGAGGTGTTTTATTTATCACGACCAAACTCTAGCTTTTGACCATCTCTATCTTATCCAACAAGAAGACACCTGGTTCCTACCTCTGTCTCCTTTTTCTCCAAATCCAGGTGGTCCCGGCTCCCCTCGTGGCCCTGGTAGCCCTTCTCGACCTCTTTGTCCCATGGGACCTTCCATGCCAGGCTCACCTACAGGAAATAAATGCCTTGTAAAACCAGGTGTTTGTGGGAGGGAGGCCTTGGGCAAAAGGATCCATGACCACCTCAACTGGGGAAGGCAATGATCACACCAGCCAGGTGTCTGTATTCCCGTGCCATGTGTCAGCAGTTGGGAAAGACTCACAGCACTGACAGAGATGCTCACCCATGCTGCCCTTCTGTCCTTTCGGTCCTTCTGGTCCTGCATGCCCAATTGGACCAGGAATGCCTGGAAAGAAAACACAATAAATGTTCAGAGTTCTTGACTGTGTACCGTAAAAGAATAACATGCAAGTTAGGGGAACCTGAAGCCTGAAGAGATTAATTCTATGGGGTAAAAAATATATTACTTGTAAGGTGGGTACTTGATCTCTTTAGAAGAACACAATACATATAAAAGCACAAGAAAGCTGGACCAAGTATTTATGCTGCTGCAGGACTCTTCCATTGGTAGATTGGGGTCTTCATAACCACAAATTCAGCATGTTCAACTAAGAGGAAGTCTGTCTAAGGCTTTGCTTGTAACCAAGTCTCTGAGCTGTGTCTGTAGCTCAGCACCAAAGTATTCATCAAGTGACTTAGTCTATGCTAAACATTGACTCTTCAGAGAGCCATCTTGAGCTAAGTTCATGGTACAAAACTTGTTCTTGCCTACAGTAATGTCACTGAATGTCCTCCCTCAAAGAGGAATTGAACTATAGCCCACCTGGGACACCAGGAAGTCCTCGGTCACCTGCAGACAGAAACAAAGAGACAGTCAGTGGGGAGTAAGTCTTCCCTTTTAGTCACTTTGGCTAACCCTCACCCCCATAAAAAAGAGTTTATGTTCCTGGAATATTTACAAGTTCTAGTGTCTCCAGCAATTGTCTCCCTTGTATTTATGCAAAGAATTGAGTCATTCACATCATAAAAACCCTCTGTGCACAGAAGCACCCTCTGATTAAATCAGGTAGAGCTTGGCTTCAGGAACGACTTTCATCCAGGTGAAAGGAGCTCCCAGATTCAAAGTGAGATCTGTTATCTCTTCTACTATGAACTCTAAAATTTTCTTTGACCAGAAGACAAGAAAAAAAACCCAACCTTCGCAACAATATCTGAACTAACAGATAACTAGCATCATCTTCTCTAAATACTGGAGTAACAAAAAACTATTTGCTACCCAGGTCCTATGGCAGGCTGCCAATCTACCTGAGAAAGCAGGTAACTTCAGACTCACCTTTGGGACCTTGTATTCCCATGTCACCTGAGAAAAGTGGAAAAAAAGAGTTGAATCAAGAGACATCCTATGATTACTCATTCATTTTGCCTTCTAGTTGCTTTCCCACCTTCAATGAAACATGAAGGAGTTACAGCCAAAACAGGACACTTTACACTTGAATAGTACAGAATCAGACCCAACCTGATTCTCACACTGGCACAATGCAAGATTTGGCCTCCTGTATTGTTCTGTGTGGGATCAGGGTCTCTACAGTTTACATGGCAAACTGGCAGGAGCAGGACAGTGATTGTCCTCCTGAACTCAGCACTGGTGAGACAGCACCTCGAGTGTTGTGTCCAGTTCTGGCCCCTCACTACAAGAAGGTCTTGAGGTGCTAGAGTGTGTCCAGAGAAGGGCAACAGAGCTGGTGAAGGGTCTAGAGCACAAGTCCTGTGAGGAGTGGCTGAGGGAGCTGGGGGTGTTTAGCCTAAAAAAGAGGAGATTAAGGGGTGACCTTACTGCTCACTACAACTGCCTGAAAGGAAGGTAGTGAGCTGGGGGTCAGCTACTTCTCCCAAGTAACAAGCGATAGGACAAGAGGAAATGGCCTCAAGCTGCACCAGGGAGGTTTAGATTGGACATTAGGAAAAATTTCTTCACCAGAAGGGTTATGGGGCATTGGAACAGGCTACCCAGGGAAGAGGTTAAGTCACTGTCCCTGAAGGCATTGAAAAGACATATAGATGTGGCCCTTAGGGAGGTGGTTTAGTGATGGACATGGCAGTGTTATGTTTATGGTTGGACTTCATGATCTTCAAGGTCTTTTCCAACCTAAACAATTCTATGATTCCTTTTCTTCAAGTATAAACCATTTTCATCTTTCTCACTGCTAATTGTACCTTGAAGCAACAACCACCCCAAAACTGTGCATTGCTGGAGCCAAGGAATTGGATAGGGCAACAGAAGGACTATATGGCTGTACCTTTCTCACCACGTTCTCCTCTTTCCCCTCGGAAGTAGCCTGAAACAAGAAGTGAAAGGGCTGTTAGAGTGCATTATATAATACAGCTACTCATTTCAAAAACAAGGATCCATCTATTTGGATTTGAGGCTACAGGCAGCACAGTATGGTTTTGTGAGTTTCTTCAGTAAATTTGTTTTCACAAATATATGAAATCTCTAAAGATGGGAGAATGTAGCCTCTTCTGTTGTTAATATCTTTCCATCATCTGCTAAACAGAAGTAAATCACGTTTCCCTTGCTAACAAAAGTAGCAGGAGAAATAAGGTATGGCTTCATTTTTTGACTCTGCTCACCTCGCTCTATTTCCTTATTCAGTCTGCTCTTCACCATCAACCAGACTGACTCTTCATTTTCATATGGGAAGGTCGAAGAGGGTGAGATACCATGAAGAAAGTCTACTCTTGAAACATCCTTTTCTATTTTTGAATTCCCTTGGTTAATTGCCAGGAGGCCACCATTGAGTTTTTCCAGGTCTTCCACACGAGATTTCAGCTTTCTTACTTCTTCCGCTGGAAGGTTAAAGGAAAATGCTAGGGAACATGCTGCATGCCTGAAATACCTTGTGCTGTCACAGGAACACGCCAACACTGTGTCAGGTAGCTATAGCCACTGAGTTTTGGAGAATTCTTTGTATCTTTTCTTTTCCCAGCACGGGTATCTGGAGTTTAAATGACAACTTTGGAATCTGTCAGTCTCAGAGCAGTAAGATCTCAGGAACTTTCCTATCCTACTCACCCCAAGACTATACAACTTCTCACCAAAGACTGGACTCCTTATGCATTCCTTCTGTCCATTTGTAATAACTTAGTGGCAGTCACCACCAAGCTGAATGTTCTCCTCAGTTCTCTGGCTTGGTATCTCTGGTGCTTGGGCTCGTTGCCAGCCTAAACCCTCTGTCCTTCTATCCTGTTCAATATTTTTTTCCTTAGTTCTTTCTTACCCAGAGCAATGAGTCCAAAAAGCAATCCAAGGAGAAACAACCACGCTAGAAGCAAACCCAGGAGCCATTTCCACCAGCTACAGCAGGAACCACAGGGACACCAGGATGGTGCTGATCCAATGGCACCCCCTGCATCACCACTTCGTATTTCTGCAAGAGGGAAGGAGCAGCCTCCCGGTTAATGAAAAGTTCCTTGACTTCATTGTTAAGAATCTCTAACAAGAAGGACACCAAGGTCTGATCCATTATACAAAGGGCTATGGAAAAAATCTTTACACCACTCTGTGCACATGGTGAGTGTAATTCTAGTCCTTATGGAAGCTGGGAACAGTATTTCCAAAGGAATTTCCAACAGGGGACAAAAACATTCAGTGCATTTTAAAATAACAGCTGGAAAACATGATCCCATAGGGGTAATTTTTTTGTACAGAACTGAGCCATAAATGACAGCAATAGCCAGCATGGTCTGTCTGAGCCTTCTCTTCCCCAAAAATCTGTCCCAGTAGCAGGATGCAGCTGGACTGTCAGCTATCTGATTTTCTCTAGCCATAAAAAAATATCCCAACTCCCCATTCATCTACAATCAAGTCACTGGTACCAATTTCTGCTGAACACTCCCTCCCCCTGATTCACTGCACAGAGATCACTCATGTCCCTCAAGAATGATTGCTTTTTTGTATATTGTGCTTTGGTGATTCTTCCAATGAAAGACTGAGTTGCATCACTTACCTGCATAAGTTTCTTTGTCCCTTTTTGGCATGGATTTCAGCCCTCCTGTTTTAACAACAGTAAAAGAGGTTTTATCAGTCTTTCTGCGTGTGATAAAATTTAGCAGGGGGGCTTGAAAGGGAAAGGTAGTAACGGAGGCAGAAGGAGAAAGCTCTGTTGCATTTCCACAGGAACAAACTCCTACCATTTGCATCCGATTTTAGGCCAGTATCTGTAGCATAAGAGGAGGAAAATCCCTGCTTCTCTTTCTTCAAGGTGTCTTCTACAAAAGACCCTGAACAGGAACCAAATATAATTAAAAACATTACACCGGAAGTTCAACCAGGCCTAACTTCTTTCATTGGTAGAGGCTTATTTTTATTGGGACACACAATAGCTCTGCCTGTTTAAAACAGACCAAGGTTTTTTGCTCTCAAAGCTCCTGAGCTTTGTGACATATCCCAAGGCACACTCTGGACCTTCAAATGCAAAAGCCAGACCCAGATTTCAGTTGGCATGGTTAAAAGCTGCCTGCCTGCCAGAGGTTCTTGTATGATGTACAAGTCAAGTATAGTGTCCTGAACGCTGAACTTCCCTTATGATCAGTCTCCATTTCTCTGCCCTCAGAATAACCACATGTCATGAAAAAAGGAAGTTACCTCCATTATGCCCAGTGTTAGAGGCACTAAAGACTTTGCCACTGTCCTTTGTCATGACCAAAAGCTCCATCTCCTTTGCTGGTGCCTTCTCCTTCTCCAGCAGCAGGAACTTGCAGTCTTTGCGCAGGATGTCATCTCCCTGGGAGCTCAAAACAGTTCCTCCTGGAATATTGGTAAAAGCCAGTAAAGAGGAGATGAGTGTGGGCCATTGAGTCCGTAACTACAAGCCACATCACTTGTTCATAAAAACAAGTGGTCGCATTGAGATTGGGGTTGCCACTACAATAAGCACCCTGTAAGAGACACACTGGTCACTAAAGGTAACAGGAGAGTTGTATGCCATTAGGTTTCTTTGGAGATGTGCATTTCACTGCCAGGGAAGCAACTGCTGCCAGAAATGGAGAACATCTGGAATTCAATCACGTGTAGAAGTGATTTGCTCAATGACCTCTTTGCTCCTCAAACACACTTACTACAGAGTCAAAGAAACTCAGCCTGAGAGAGAAATTCAGGGGTCAGCAGAGCCACCACAACTCAAGCTGAGGAGCCCATCAAGCACTGCCAAGTTACTCGGTCAAGCACAAAGCACTCCATATCCTGGGAGCCAGGCAGGGTTAGGAGACACTGAACTGCAGTTTACTGAGGATTGGCACAGGCCAAACAAGGTTCAAAACCATCACTGTGGTCACTCTTGTGCTACTAGGCATTATGAAGTATGTCTGGAACGGTGTACAAACATGAATTTGCACACAAATTGACACAAGACTGAAAATCAAGATAAACAGAAAGGTATTATTCCATTACTCCAGCAGAACCTGGAGTAAACCTTTATTAGAAATGTTACCCTAACTTCTGTGGTCTTTACATCTATTTTAAAGCCTCGTCTTTGGGAGTCCTTGGATTACAAAGCAAACTTGGCTTACTTTACACATACAGAAAAAAAAAGTACAATTTATAACTCTCAGAGTTGCAGAAAAGAGCTGGAAAGAATGAATCCTAACTGTTCAAGGACAAAGGGCTTCTCTCATTAAAAAAACATAATCTGATAATGTATAAATCAATTCCTGCATTTTTGAGTGGTTGAAGCAGGTACTACTGAAGAATGATTTTAAGAGCAACCTTGCAAATGTTTTAGCCTCAAATGAAGTACAATTTCATGTGTGCTCTCCTATCCAGCTCCCTGCCTGCTGAGCAGAAACAGCTCAGAATTAAAGAATCCAAGTTATTACAGATATCTGAATCAGACCAGTTCATTTGCTCATTCTTAGCTTCTGACTCGTTTTCTTTTCAGAAAGGTACGGGCAGGAGACTTGGATAGTGACAAGTTACGCACCAGAGTGTCACTCAGCTATGCTGAATCTCTAACTCGTTTTTATTATGATATTCTTATACAAGGCCATGCCTAAACACCTGTGAATGACACACTCACCTGCTGAGGCAGACACACCAGTACTTGTCATGGTGTTGCTCTGAGAAGTGTTCTTCATCCCATATGCTGCAAAGAAGAAATTCAACAATGACAGAGATGAAGGATAACAAGGGATCTACATACACCAAAGCCTTTGAAAATCTTTTCTCATTCAATGTTCCTAGGACAACCCAAACAAACAAGGGTTTCCCCAGTAAGCAAATCTCTAGTGCATCAGCACTGGGAGCTGTTCCTGCACGTGCAAAGCAGAGGAAATGCTCCTCAATATCCCTTCATGACACACTGTGCCACACAAGAAGGTGATGAGGGAGACTCTGTCAAGATGAACTTTCTAGTCACTACAGAAAAGATGGAAGACGGAAGTGCACATTGGTGACCCTCACACTTTCTCTAGGCTCACTTTGTTGCTGACCTGCAGAGGCTGCTGTAGCATTCTGGGTCACAGATGAAGAGCTTGGAGACAGGTTGTTTTGAACTCCAAACACTGCAAAGAGAAACATTTCAATGAGGGTTATAGGAGTCCTGCAGTGCAGGTGGCATTCTGGCTAAAACCCAAACAAAACAAAGGATACAAGAATAATGACCTCTCCCAACAAATTTCACCAGCTATCTGGAGGCACCACGGGCCTAAGCATTTCTGTAGAAAGATCTTCCTCACAGAATGTTTTGTAACTTAGATCACTTTGCTGTATTGTTATTGTAGGCCCAGGATAATAATGGTGACCATTTTAAAACATTATCTTGAGTTACATTGCGAGGCCACTCGCAAGGCTGCATGGACATTTCTGCAGGTGGGGCGGTTGGGAAAAAGCTGCTGACACTCAGATGAGGAATAGGAGACAAACTGGTATATAGGTATTATTTCACTGTACTTGTTTGCCAGAAATGTGGTGCTGTCAAAGTGTGAAGGGAAGAAAAATCTGACCTGTAGAGGAAGAGCTCAGGCCCGCATTCAGGGTATGATTGGTGGGAGCCAGGTTATTTGGAACACCAAAAACTGCAAAAAGAGGAAGTAAAATATTATTACTTCTCTCAAATCATAAATCCAACACCCAAAGGTCAGTGGCACAGTCCCAGAAATTAGGAGACAACTTGGAAGTGCAATTAATGATAATGCACAATAATTGCACAGAGGAAAAATCTTGAAAATTTTGACAACAAACCACCCTTTTACTGAACTGACAAAGGGGAAATAATCCTACCTCAGACTAGTTGAGATCATGTGACAGTAAAGTAAAGCTCTTAATAGTATGCCATCGTAAAGCTTCCTGTGTTTTTCCTCTGCAGCTGGGGAATGCAGAATCCCTGGCATTTAGAAATGGGCCTTACCAGGTGTAAGAACACACAAAATTTGCTTATAATATTTTTAGTATATGAGCCATTCTCACAATGGGCCAGGATAATTCAATATTAATTTGAGTCTAAACTAGTTTTTGTAGGGAATGTGAGCTTAACCTCATTGATAAAGCTGTCACTAAAGTTTAGTGATAGTCAGAGAATCAGAACAATAGATCCCCACAAAGGATTTTCAGATACAGTCACTGTAGAAGCAGAGAGCATCAAATTACAGAAAACTAGAGAAAATTCAAGCATATCCCTTGCCATTTTGATTATTCCATCATTTTAGTTTATGCTGTGCAAAAAAAGGCACTGCTTTTGACTCAGTTTCAGGATAGTTCCATCCTTCAAACCTGGGCAATCCAGGGAGCATACCTGATCCTGTAGAGTGAGACATGGCATTGATCAAGGAAGAGCTGTTATGGTATCCACCAAGGGAAGACCCAGCAGGCAGAGTGGAGGACCACATGTATGAAGGGAGGGCAGTATTCAGTATGGCTGTGTCATATGTCCCCGACACTGTAAAAACCCAAACAAACAGAAGTGGTTTTCAATGAAACCAGGCATGTGGCTTAGCATGCACTGCAGGTTTATATGGCAAACAACTTAAATTTCAATTACCCTTGTAGAGTCAATCCAGCATCTCCAGGTCAATATGGCATAACTGACCTCAAATGTCAGCTGATTACAGCCCACACAAATTTTAACCAATGAATTAAAGATTGACCTGATAGCATGATCATTCACAAAACACCTTGAAGAGATTTCATTGCTCATAGATGTTATGGTACCAGAATAAACCACTCCAGTCTGCCATTCTATTAATAAATCACCCTGGGCCATGGGATGGGGCATCCGCAACTTCTCTGGGTAACCTGTTCCAGTGCCTCACCACTCCCAAAGTAAAGAATTTCTTCCTCACATCTGATCTAAGCCTGCCCTCTTTCAGTTTGAAGCTATTCCCCCTTGTCCTGTCACACAGTTCCTGATGAGTTATTATCAAATGGTATGGCTAACAAATCACTCACTGAAATGTTGTCTTCAGTACTATCTCCATCTTACTTGGGAGATAAGAGATCAAATCACTCTCAGACACATTTGCTTAGAGCTCCTATCTCTGCCAGAAATACCTCTGAATTCAAGCTGGTGGCAGAAAGAAAGATCTTATTTTTATAGAAATTAGACTAGTCACTAGAAAGATACCTAAGATGGCTCTTGTTACGGCAACACCTGGACAGTCTTTTAGCATTCTGACCTTTTTCTGTACTGGGACACCATGTATTCTTACCTGGATGTTCTTAGCAACTGAGTACTTTTTATGGCAAATGCTGTTTGGAATGACTGCAACATTGCTAAAGGCCAAATACCTGATTGAGAGCTCTCAGTGACCATCTTCGTCTCCACCACAGCCTTTTTCGGTATCGGGAGTGTACTGGATGATGACCGAGTAGGGCTGCAGCTGGCAGATCGACTTCCTTTCAGCAAACGTTTCACATCATCCAACTCTGTCCCTAGCAGGAAAAGCAAGTGTCCAGAGTCACCCAAAAGCCAGTGTTTCATTGATCTGTAATCTTGCTCTGGATCTAAATCATTCAGTGGAATTTACCTGCATGTCTATGAAGTTCTTACTTTCTGGGGGTGCCACTCAATGATAAAGCTCCAGAGGATGTTTCTTGGACTAAGCACCATTTTATATCTTTGCAAGAGCACCACCTAACCCACAGCATGCTTCCTTGTCCAGAAAGGGGACTCAAATTAATGTTCTTAACAGGAAAAGACATAACCCCAGCAGCAACAGCCTATCTTATCCCTGATACCCCTGGAATAAAAGTCATGGCACTTACATCTGCCAGAGGGAGATGCGCTCTGCAGTCGGACTCGTATTTCACTCTCTGGGAAGATAAAAAGCCGATCATTAATATGGAGAGAGATTCATTTGTGCCCTGGGCTGGGAACGAATCTTTAGGCTGAAGTGAATTCCTTCCTTCTTGCTGTCTATATTCCACCTTGTTGTCTTGCCGCTTAATCTGAGCAGTACTCATGGCCCATGTGAATTGGCTGCAAATTGGCTTGGGTGACTTTTTGTTTTGGGGTCACATTCTGTTACTTTTAATTCCAGGGAATTATATTTCACTCATTGATGGCCTCTGTTGAAGTCAATAGTGCTGCTACTGTCAGATATACAGAAGGTCTAATTACGTAGTCCTCAATCACACTGATGTTCCCACTCACCACAGATATTATTTTTATTGTCCTTCTGAACAAAAAAACTAGAGAGCCAAAAGAAGTTTACTAAATACAGAAATTCCCTACTACTTCTTGGATAAAACTGACATCTCTACAATGGGCTGCATGGTTCAGTCTCTTAGCATGTGCTGACTTATGTTTTGGCTCACTGAATTTAACCAGTCCAGTTTTCAGACAACATTCTCACCAGTACCCAATGCTATTACTTTGCTTTTACTGGATCTTTACTGTCCAGCACAAGAAACTACAAAGTTAATGTGATTTGGCTGGGGTAAGCCTTTAAACTGGCTTCCCACCAGCAAAATGGCCAGTCAGAACACGTGATACACACTCCTCAAGATGAAATCTGACAGTGCATGCACTATAAAAGAAACACAGTCTTGGCATTCATGTGGAGAAGATGATGGATTGGAATTATTTTCTGAAGTAATATGAGAAGCTGGACCTGATTCTCTGGTGTCTACTGTATTATGCACAGCCTAGCTCTGCTGGGAGCTCAGGTATGTAGTGTGCTAGAGGAAACTGTGACGATCTGAGGCAGAATAATTGGGAATGTGACATTCTCCAGGAAGACTGTGCAAGACCATGCTGTGATTTATACCCACTGCTAAAATTAACTTGAATAAAGTGACACTATAGTTTCCTCTTCAAGCAACTGGAAACAGATATTACACTCTTTGAGACCACGATAATCCTTCTTTCCCCAACACTGTTAATAAATTATTAGAAAAGCTAAATGATTTAAACAATGCAGAGCTTTACGGTGAGCTGGCTACACAGACCACAGTAAGTCCACAATCCTCACCATCTCTTTACTACCAGCATGAGATTATTTCAGGCTATGCCTTTACGGTTTGCAAGAAAGATCGCAGTAGGAGAAGCATGAATGCACTTACTGTAAATGTGTCAGAGCCAGGTCCCAGAGCATGGATGGACTAAATTTATGGTAGCAAACAGACAAGACGGAAGACTATGTCCTATGCCCTCAGACATCCAGGTTCCTAAGTAGATCCCGACACAGTCCAAACTACCATGACCTTCACTAAGGTCAATTTTTACACCAAGCATGTTTAAACAACTGCTTACAGATTCATGGTTCACATCTGAAGTGACGTAGGTCCACGTACCTCATCTGACTGCTCTACGCATAACTGGTGGATTCGAGATAAAGAATAGGTCTATTTAACACACCTGAATTATGCTGAACTGAAAAAAAGAGGCTTCTCAAAGAAGAACATCACTCACCTCGACTTTGGCTTCTCCCTCTTGTAGAGGCAGATGCTGTGAACAGCAATGAGAGAAAAGCAGTATTAGTCTTTACTTCCTATGACACCTCTGAAAATTAACATACTGATCTTGCTCAGGGTGCTCATATTCAGACAGTAACTTTTCTTGGAGCACAGCTGGGAGAATTGAACCATAAGAGTTTTTACCAGGCCCCCTTTAGACCATAAGGTATCTTAAAGAATCAGTAGCAACTTTAGCCTTTCTGGACCAGGTGTTTCTTATTGTACAGAGAAATGTTGTTCATAGATGGTGATGTCCCATTTCAAATGGCCAAAAGGAAGTTAATAGGTCTGTTTATCCCACTGACCAATGCTGGATATTGTGAAACCCTGCCTTCTCTATGAGCTGAAAGGTGACCTGATCATAATGTTTCACTATCTTCACTGAATAAAATCAGCAGCTCAGAGTTTGGACAGGGCAAGCTCATACCTGCTGAAAATGTTCAGTGTAAATATATCACTTCATAGCCACTTCATCTTTCCATAAATACTTGCTGAAGTCTAGATATGAGCTATGGGAAAAGTATATCCAGCAATGGCTCAAAACCCTGAGTCTGGACTTTCTTGCTTGCAGCTGTTCTCCCAGCTATTTTGGAAGGGTGAAGGGAATGCTATGAAGTATGCCATGTCTGTCTTCTCCTGTCCATGTCCTATATCATACAGGAAGCATCACAAAAGCAGCTGAGAGTAGCAGATATAGAGTATGCACCCTCTGTTTGAATACGATCAGCTAGAGACCTGAGTCAGCTGTTAATGTAAATCCCAAATAACTCCTCTGAAGGAGCTGCATGACTGCCCAGGTAGAAGCAGCACAGGTAAAGCAGGACACAGCAATGTGCAAAAAGCCATCATGGTCATCAACTCACATGACCTTGCCATAATGTTCAGAGGAACAGCTCTAAAAAGAACATACCAAAATCCTTCCTGGGAAACTCAGGAGAAGAGTTGGCACTGGAGCTCCCTGCAAAGAACAGAAAGGTGTTCATTAATACTTTGCATAAGATCATTAAAGCTTTCAAAACATGTCTTCCTGGCACTGTTTAATCTCAGTGGGCAGCAAACATTTCCATTTAAAAAAAGAGCTATTCAGGTTTCACATGTAAGAACTGTTAATATCATTCAATAAATACATGCCACAACTCCTTTTAGGAATGAGCATTACTCTTAGGATAAATAGGACTTAATCATTAAATTGTGTCGCTGATGACTTATTTTCTAGGAAAACCACAATGGCATTCTTATGCAACTGGGGACAATTCTGCATTAATGTGACCTCAGAGTGCACTACACATTGCCTCCCTTCCATGGCATGTTCTGTGATACCTTCGTATGTTGCATGACGGTTCACATAGGTTTTTCTTTCAAATGTCGAGCCAGGTGATTTGGTGAGAGTAGAGCTGGGAGACTGAGCTTGTCTGTAGCTGGAGGATGATGATGTTGAATTCAATCTACCACTTCCACCTACAGTTAAAGCAAAACGCCCTCAGCAAATGGAAGAGAAGCCCTGGCTGTACAATCTGTATGCCCTGGGTGCTTTATGTTACTGTCTTCTGAGCTGGATAAATTTGCATTGGTGTTTCACAACTAGAGATGGACAACAACAATACTTGGGTCTAACTCTGGCTGTCCTCAGCGTTCAATGCAGAGAGGAGTATTGGTTATTACTGTGGTTTCAAAACAAATCTTGTCAATGATATGTATGAAACCAGGTTCTGGCCTAGGGCACTAGTGAGCCATGTCCCCCAAGCAGAAACCAATCTAGTTCTGGATGATGCTGAGTTTTGGTTAGGATACAGATTCACTTGTAAACTCAAGTGTTACGTGACACAGGCTACAAAAACTGGGATATTGTTAAACCAAACTCAGAATGCTGAAGGATGCAGTTTATGAGATAATGGAAAGCAGAGATGAGTCCACTTCCCTATAAAGCAGCTATCCACGCTCTCACTTAGTCCATTTTCTGGAGAAGTGATTGAGGTGTGCATCAGGCCCGAGACAGCCTGGAGGCTATTGGTATCTGTTATTTATAGACAGAGGAAACAATTTCCCTCCTAATTCATTCACATCAGTGCTGTGGAGAAGGAACTGAGCAGCTGTAACTAATGTGTTCATACTCTTGCACAAAATCTAATGCTGGAGTATGATCAGGGTGCAGCAAAAAGGGAGCTCTGTGATAAAACTGCAACCTATATCAGCAGGAGCAAACTGGATATTGTTTACCCATCCCTATAAAAAGAGTGTGTCCTTTTGATCTCAATAGTGTCTTCGTGCCAACTTTCCCTCTAAAAGGACCTGTTTTGTTCTCTAATTTTTCTATTCAATTCAGCAGAAAGAACTACTGTGACAAGTAGGCCTCTGTTAGAGGCATTCTGCAAGAAAGTGGGAAAGAAGAGACTACAGAAAGCTCTGTGAAACTGCAAGAACTCAGTATCCCTGAAGTTCAGATTCTTTTCTTCCACATACTGAAAAGTAATCAAAGGAAGATGGTAATGCTGCATGGCCCTCTGAGTTTGCAGGACTGGGTTCAGTTCTCACACTGGTGCCAGTCCAGACAATTAGAGTAACTGGAGTTACTTCACATGTGCCCTGAGGCAAAGTGATTCCACACTCTGGCCTTTAACTGGCATGCAGGTGTCTGTCAGATCTGTTTGGTATGGCTAACTCTCCCCTTGAGCTTCCAAACTGCACTTCACTCCCTTTGGTTTGTCCACTCCCTTGGAGCACAGAGAATGTTTTCCATAAGGAGAGTTATACAGTCAGTCCCACTGGAGACAGAGAAGTGTGCCAGGTACCCGGCTAGAAAGCTTATTCTTTAGAAGCCTTTGCTATGACAATCTAACAGATGAGCAAAGAATGCTGTTAGTGAAGAATCCTGGTTTTATGGAGTAGGCAGCACTCACTGATTTAGCACGTCCAGAAAATCTGGCAGAGTGTTCAAAGTGCTAAAGCCATGGACACACAAACATAAGAAAACATCTTCTAGGAAATTCTTTAATAATATTCTACCCTCAGCAAGATTAACAAAAAGATTAATCAAAACTGCCTTTAGAACAAAAATTGTCAGAAAGACTGTGATTTGGAAAAACTGAAAGAAGGGAAATTCAGCTTCTGAATGATTTCTTAAAAACAGTAGGAATGACATTTTTGTTGTTCTCCTGAAATTAGGTTTTCCCTGTGGAAAATAGAACTTTTGCCACTTACTCACCCATTCTCAAACCCAACTTTAGGGAAGGAATACCTTTGCTTTGTGTGTCTATTTGCCACTTCTGCTTTCATAAACTCTGTTTTCCTTACCCGTCTCACCCTACTTCCCTGCCTTGAATCTCTCCTCAGCCCATTTCTGCTGCCTTTGCTCTCCGTTTCCTAATGGGCAATGCTTTCATTCCTTACTTGAGGTCACATAGCTGCTTCCATGGGTGTACGACCGCTTTTCCACTCCACTCCCTCCAGTGTGGGATGATGTTTTGAGCCCACTGCTGCTCCCTCCTTCTGGAAAAGATGAGCAAAAAATGAGACATTGTCTCCAGGAAGGAGATAAGAAAAGCAAGGACACTGCAAGACAAGGTAGGAGGGACACAAAGTTGTCCACACACTCAGTTACAAGTATAGCTTCATATCTGGTGAGAGATCAGAGCTGCAGAGAAGTATCTTGGCAGATGCAGACAAACACTCACACTCCACAGCCAGCAGGTTTGTAGTCAAGTTTTCCTCCATACACAGACTGAAGAATACTCCTGTTAACCCTCATCATAAATGAGATGATAGTACAATTCCTTGCCAACTCAGCTGCAGCAAGCTAATCAAGGATATGGTGAGATAAAGAGTGTGGAGGATTCTTCCCTATTTGGAGCTTGTACTTCTCTGCAGAGGTAGAAATGATGTGTGACCTCTGATATTACCCGAAAAGATTCACTCACTGTTGCCAAATGGGTAAGATGACAGGGAAAATAATACACTGTAGCCCCAGCAGTGGAGGCTGCAGACCCATCACTTTTGATCCCTGCTCCCAATCACCACTGGAGACCCTATATCTGGGCTAAAATCTTTGGAGAGTCTGGTCTTCCAGTCTTAGTGGAGTATGTGGCTTTGTTTCTGACAATAGCCAGACAGGTCCCCAAATACTACTCCTCTCCAGTAACAAGTATTTTGGGAGAAGGGCATTTCTGCTTTCCTTTGGGTGCAGATCTTTATGCACTGAGACGTGCTGCACCCACGGATTTATGGAAATAATGAAAATAATGCAGACAATTAAATAGCATGGAGAGGCACATAACTCTGAGCAGAAGCAATGCAATGACTGAGAATTACTTACTGGGTGGCAAGGACGTCAGTCTTGTGGTTACAGTCTCTGTAATAACTGAGGGAAGAAAAGGGTGCAGAAGTAACAGCATGTTAATATAGCCAAACTGGATCAATGTTCTACCTATTTTCCATGCAAAAGCATGACTTGCTCAAAGAAGATTGACTCATTTAAACAAAAGTCCCTTAAGACCACACTGCCTGGGGCTGTGGCTACAGGCTCATTATCACATAATTCTATGTTTCTTTGCAGGTCGTTCTAGCTCTGAGTAAGAACATCACTGCCGTGAAAGATTTTTTTCTTTCCCTGTAAAAAGATCCCTGTAAAATTTCTGGGCACTTCTGAACCACAGCCATTGCTGTAACAGCAAAGCCCATGGTGAGACCCCTTAGTAGCTTCCTACTAGTTAATTCTCGTAAGGTCAGTAGAAAATTAACCTCTGTTTCACACAAAGCCCTCAGACATTTTCTAGGCCACCCAGGGCATTGACATCAGAGGTAGGAGCAGCATACCAATGTCTGCACTACTGGTTAGAAATGCTACAACAGGGCAATCATCTGGTGAAACAATCAGTTCATGATACACATCTCTAAATGTCTGATCTTGGCTCATTCTATTCCTTACTCTGACTTCAACACAGAGACCAGGGCCAGAAGCAGAATTTAGTTCTGGACCTCTGGTCAGCATTAATCCCTTACAGAAATGGCCACTCACTTCTGGGATGTCTGCGGTTTGATATAAAAACTTAAAATCTCCCCCTTACGTCTTTCAGTAACTTCTGATCCATCTTGTCTCGTTTTCTTTGTTACAGAATCCATATCATTGCCACCTGCAAGGAAAACAGAGGGACTGCACTCAGAGCTCTGTGAAGAGTAAGAAATGACAACAGCTCCCCACAGGTCCCACCACTCTGCTCCCTCTGTATGGGGACTAGACTGACTGGAAGATGTCTGTGCCAGGGAATTTACAGCGCCCTTCCAGAGCTGTATGATTTTCACTGATAGACTGGCACCTACAACACCGGATGCTGCACAAGGCATCAGAGCTGAAACACCAGGAGGGGCTGTAAAGCCAGCAGGTGAGGTAGAGGCAGTTGAAGCAAATCCACTCAGTGATGGAGTTTAGACCTGGATTTATATCCAGACTACACTACATTATGGTTTCCAGCTGTGCCCCTACAAAGGTTTGATGAAAACCAGAAGATCCAAACACTACTCCCATACATCTCTTCTGGGCAGGACTCAACAGTACAGGATTAACTGTGCAGGCAAAGCTGCAGGAGTAAGCTACCTGCACCCTGCCAGTACTGCCAGAAAAACCTCAGCAGGCATACCACTGCTCTGCTGACAGTAGTAGAGCATTCTCAGGGTACACTTACGCTGAAGCCACAGCACTGACTTTAGCAAAGCAGAAAAAACACTGGAGGTGTCTTTGAACTGGCTATTTCTGGCAGCAAGGAACTTAAGGTAGGAAGTGCTTTATCTTGCTTTACAGGCAGAGCAACAACAGTTTGGAGACCCTGTCTGTGGCTTTGGAATCTGACCTAATTGAATGCCAGCTCAGGTCAGTCTACACAGTACTGGAATCAATGCTGTGAATGCTGTGTACACACTTTTTCGTTACTTGGATCCCTCTCTAGTCAAAATTATAATCTCTAGCAGAGGTATGACTGTCTGCCAAGGCAAGAATACCACAAAAAACATGATTGTGGAAAAGAGACATCATCTAGAAGAGAAAACACTTCTGTCAGAAGGAACCACACAATTGCTCACTCCTAGTCTTGATAAGACATTTCATCTTGTGCAGCCACAGACACTGAGAAGTAAAAGATTTTAATTTACACACAAGCTCACCATAGGGCAAAACCTTTCACTGGATTTCAAGTCTCCTCCTTAAAACTGAAGGCCCAGCTGTACCAAAATCAACACATTCAAGATGCTGAGTCTAAAAAAACCTTTGGGCAAAATTCCTTCCAAGTTTTAAAGCCCAGCTTGATGCAGAACCCAAGACCATGTCCCCCAGTTCTGTTAAATTTGAGTTTTATCCTTGTGATTCCCCTTACTCTTTTGTAAACTGAAGCCCCCTTGATGTTGCACTTGTACTGCCCAGGCATAAATACTGACTCAAGGCAAGATGCAGCAGAGAATCTGCAGGAATAGCCAACATTCAGATTAAATTCTGTCTTTAACCAGCTCCTGCTATTCCCAGAGCTGGACAGGAATTTGAGTGGAGAAGACACGGTGCCAGCCAAGCCACTCTAGCCCCCCATGACAGACACATCTGCACTTTGCAGAGAACAGCACAGTGCCCACCAGCCCTCACTCTGCACTGCAGACCCTGAGCTTGTCCAAACAGCCCTGTAAGTGGGGCTCCTGAGCCCACATCCAAATCCTTATGCAACCTGGTGGCAGCAGGATGCTGCTCAACCCTTGCAATGCTTGCTAAAACTAGGGATTTCCAAGGGATTTTCCAGGGTGTTGATTCCAAGGCATATGCAAGACTGGAGCTATATGCATTAGGAGAGTTCCTCCTCCAGTAGGTTAACAGTCCCCTGCAACAGAAGGGTTTCTGGTCATTCACTCCAAGGAAAGGCATTATCTCTGCTACTCTTCCTTACTGCATCAACAGTGGAAGCATCTTTCAAACTCTCTCCCTAGAAACAGATGCTGGAAGCTGTTGTCTAGATGTCAGCACTGTTGGCTTTATCAGTGTTTTTGGCAAGGGGCACAGTTTTGTATTTGGAAACTGCTTTCCTACTGCTTTGTAGTCCCAGAACTCCACTTTCTCTCTGCTATTGGGAGGTGGTGCTAGTTATGGATGCTGGAAGACGCCAGCACCACCATGGAGTGAATGCATCTTCTCCATCTTTGCCTTCCCTTGAGAAAGGGAAGTATCATGCTGTGATAGCAATTAGGGAAAAAAAATAGACTAAAGCCCATCTTTGGAGCCATGCATGCCACAGCCTGGCCCCAGCACACAGTGCTTTTGCATGTGTGCTTGGCACATGGATGCCAGCAGACCGACTGCACTGCATTTCCATTACCTGTCAGGCCTGACTCATCTCCCCAGCTCCTCCTATCTGGAGTCACAAAAGCATAGCTGTGGGCTATGTCTGTGGCACAGCAACAGCGCTGTTGAATCAGAGAAGTCATCTGCAATCATCTTGAAGCAACAAGCAGCAACTTGTGAAGTGGAAGCAACACTACGGCCCCTTTTACATAAGCTCAGGGGCTGTAGTGTGCTTGTGGCACCCACAGAAACAGAGAACTTGCAGTCATTATTGGCACTAGGAATGAGGAGAGGTTTGGCACTGCCACACTGCAGCAGTGCAAGCTGCTTCTTCTCTGTACAGCATTGAAAGCAGGATAGTAATAACTGCCCAGCACTGCAAGACACACTCAGATCAGTGCTTTCCACAAAAGCCTGACAATGCAGGGTACCCCTTGCACCCCCTGTTCCACTTCACTGCAGGGCAGCACACTGGCAAGGACACTAAGCCATTCTGAGATGGGACATTCAACTCCCTCTTATTATTTTAGAATCTAGGTATTGTATGCAATGATAATAAAGTTTATTGCAGACATTTTTCAAAGGGGAGTAGAATAGCCACAAAGCTGTCCTTTGGTGGAAAAATAAAAGCAAACACATTTCAGATACTTTTATCCCTCCAAAATGTTCTCCCAGTTTTCATCTCACAACGCTGTTGCGCTCACAGCACATCTTTTCAGCTCTCTCATCTCTCCAGAGGTTCCTGCTGTGAGACACTCCATTAGGAGAAAGAGGCACCTGCAGGTGCTAAGATCAATAATATTTAATGTCAGCAGAACCTTTTGATCATGAATACTCTGACACTCAGCAGATGCCTCCAAATGATACCACTGACTATGTCTCCCATCATATCATGTCTTTTAGGGTGCCCCTTCCTTTTAACCAAGCCTTTCAGATGCCACTGGCCTGGAACTATAAGAACTGGTTAAAAAATGATCCCTTATCTCTTTTACACCACAGACTAGGAATTTGATCTTCTGTTCTAAAAGCTGTTGCTTTCAAGTCATTTTACCAAAACCAACACAGTCAGAATTGAATAAACCAAATCACACTTCCAAATCTGCTCATTTTGTAGGCTGAAATTACGCAAATGCCGGGGAAGCAGGTTAGATGCCCAGCCAAAGCTTGGACATGCTGTAGGAACCAAATTCTTCCCTGCCCACAACCTGTCCTGGCTTCCTTGACACCAATATGTGCTCACATCTCAGAGCACAAGCTTCTTGGCTCTGGAACAGAAAAGGAGACAAACAACCTGGTAATAATGAAAAAAAGTGGTTGCAGAAGGGGAAATATCTGCTGTCACCATTTCACAAATGAAGCAACTAGTCACAGATGGACAGGTAACTTCCCTAAAGTCACTCAAGTCAGTCTACAGACAGGAAAAGGCAAATCTTTTACTTTATGCCATTATGTTCAAATTGCTGGACCTGCTGTAGAAAGGATTCAAACTGAATCTCAAATCACACTTTTCTGACTTACTGTGACCAAAACGCCTCATAATCTTCTATGACAAAAATACAGCACAAAGTACATGATCTATGAGTCACTGCTGATAATAAATCCACTTCTTTGAGACAAAGCAAAGTTTGTCCATGGCAACACAAACCTTCACTCAGAAGCAGTTCTAGGCATTCTCAGGACTATTAATTCCTTAATATTACACCCTGCACCCACCATCTGAAGCTCCAATTTACAATCACTACTCCTCCAGCACATTCCAGATCTGCTCAGTTTTAAAAACAGACAACAGATGATCTGCATTTCACCACGCCGGTACCCTTATGGAACAGAGAACATTCAGCTAAACTTCATCTATTTTGCAGTATTTTCACAAAATGCATTAAAAATGTACCTATAACTTGGCTTCACATTTCATTTCTCCCAGCAGGTAAACTCCTTTCACTGGATACTCACTTCAAAAGAGTAGTATTCACTGACAAACAGAAACCCAAAATGACCCAGCCCTTATGCAAACTTGTTTTTATATTGTATTCCCCACAGAAAAACGTAACACCTCCTTTATCCTGCCTGAAAAGTCAGTCTTGTTCTTAAAGGAATCTGGAAGACAGAAAATAAAGGATACCTTTTTGTGCCTTTTTTTTAGTAATGTAACTTACCTGGAATGCTTTGGTTACTGAAATGAAAATCTTTTTTTCTCCTCAACTGCTTCCCTTCTACCAAAAATTTGCCACCTACACTTTATATCATGTCCTTCCAAAGGTGTGTGGAACCTGAGTGATCATCCAAAAATGTTCACCTCTTCTTTATTTATCCTGTTTTATTCTCGCCCTTCTTTTGCTTTTCTATTCCTGTGCTCTTATACAAGTCCCAACAAAGGCGTGTCGTGGTTTCCTGCCTCACCCTACCCTTCAAATTATCTGACACTCACTGAAAAAAAAGATCTGCCTCCAGGAATCAAACTTTATTGAAAGAAAAATGCTCCTTCCTAATTGCTCAGGTAGATTAACTATTAAGATCCCAGACAAAGGTATAAAGGCTTATGTCAGGGAGCATGAACATATATAGCAGTACTTTCTGATACATGATCTGAGATCTGTTTGGGCATTTTCTTGCAGGAAATTACACAGCACCTGCTGATGCCACTGCAAAGCTACCTGCAAGCTAAGCATGTTCTCCTGCTTGCAAATACAATGGGCTGAACTACCAGCTACTACAAACTGGCTGAAAACAACTCAAGTCAGTGATCTGAAGTGTTTTGCCAACACCATAGATATTTATCTCTATTCAGAAGATAGCAATATTAATAAATAAAAAATGCACCAAACTAAGTAAGAAACAAAATTTCTTCCATGTATACTACCTGCATGTTGCTGTTACGTCCAAGGAGCATAAAGAAAATGACACAGAGTCCAGGCTCATGAACAAGTGGAAGCCGAAGCTTCTTTTTTAATAATTTTCTGACTACTATATAGGATAGATCGCAAAAAGTGTGTTGAATGGCAATAGGTAATTGGTTCCTTGGCCATCCACCCCTTGAGAGGATTGGTCAAGTCTTAAGACACCTATTCCATAATGTTTTCAAAGTCAAAGCCATAACAATCTTGCAAAACAGCTTGCAGGTGCAAGAAGTTTATGAAACTGTGA
This sequence comes from Struthidea cinerea, assembly GCA_013397865.1. NCBI lineage: Eukaryota > Metazoa > Chordata > Aves > Passeriformes > Corcoracidae > Struthidea > Struthidea cinerea. The sequence goes on along the minus strand of VZTI01003366.1, from coordinate 657,762 downwards.
CCTTGTTTAAAATAGTTTACATAGGAAAGACAGTCTTCTCACAGAATATTGAGAAAAGGCTGAAGAATCTCTCTGCTTCTAGCTTTTTAGCACCTACACCTGCAAACTTCTCACTGAATAGGAACTGAAGCAGAAGCGCAGGCATGGTGGGTCAAAGGAAACCTTCATCTAGCACATGATCCTGCTTTCTAACCACAGCTCACTGTAACAGCCCTGGGAACACCAGGTGAACAGGACAAGCACATGCAGATATTTTCCTGGTGCACAGAGTCAAAAGTGACAGCACTGCAGTCATTTGCTGACAAGTCATTTTCCATTAATTTTTCCAATTAGTTTTTTAATCTGTACATTTTAGTACGTACATTGTCCTACAGAAAAGATTTTTATAGTTTAACTACACCTTGTGTAAAGATTTTTCCTCCTACTGAACATAACAGTGCCATTCAGTGCCCTGTGCTTCTTTGTAAGAATCAGAGTTCACCTTGGCTTTTCTCACCCTACACGGATTTTGATAGATTTGTTCTGCTTAACATTTCATGTGGATTTTTGCCCAGACGTTTTGAGGGGATGCAGCCTTGTACTGTCAAGATGGTGCCCTATGAAGTTCCATACTGGAAATTTCTGAAGGCGTGTAGGGACGTGGCCGCTCTACAGCACTGCACTCCACTCCAAAGGCCATGCCCTGTGTTTTTGATGGGGATCAAGACTTCTTCAGAATTGATCAATGCATCTCCTAAATCCCAGACCTTGTATTTATATTTATCTTCAGTCAGACAGATACTTATGCAGCAAAATTTCTTCCCTGCATGCAGGAAGCATCTATTACTCTGCTTTTGGAACACTAATCAAAGAACACTTAGTTGTTTAAACAAGCTGCATGTCGTAATTAAGTCATTAAGAAGTGTAGAACTCAGCCTCAGACCTGGTCAAATTGCACTTGGCTTTAAGCCTTGACCAAAAGGATAAAAGTGGCTTTAGCTTTCTGAGCTTCATGCTCTTTGAACGTGACACAAAACTGTCCCTCTTGTGATCAACTGCACCTAAAACCTGCACTTAATTAATCTTATTTTACATTCACTTTTAGCACAATTCAGTATGTGCTTCAGACATACAAGTTGCTCAAGAAAAGACAGCACTGAATGCACTGGGCTATTCTAGCTCTGTAAAATCTATCAGTATGAGGGAGACTTACTGGAATGGCAGACAGACTTCACTGGAACAAGAGACAGGACCTCACATTTTCAGACAAAGTTCTCAGGATTGGATACATTTCCATCCTCCTTTACCTCTGTCCACCAGTTTTCTTTATGTATAAACAAAATGAACCCATCACAATTTCAATAAAATAAGAAAATTACAGTATTTTATTCCCTGCAATGTTGTGACAAAGATCCTGGTTTAATGTTTATTAAGAAAAAAGTGCTCAAGGAGCATCTCTTCATGAGTAATTTTGCCAGTTTTTCACTGGAAAGTTAAAGAAGGTGGAGGCAGGGTATAACATGAAGATGATTTAAAAGGAAATTGAAAATAAATCACATCTTGAGAAACTCTTGAGAACTGATTTCCCATTTAACAGGGACAATATAAGAGAAGATGGAGTTGGGAGTGCTGCCTGCTGAAACACACTGATTAGTTCACTCAGGTACCTACTGGGCAAGGGTCAACATGAAGGACATAATTTGGAGAAGTCCTGAGCTTCTTCACTTTTTACTGAAGCCAGTGATTGCCTCAGATACTCAAAGTCACTGAAAGTCAGGTGTCTAGTGGCACAGTGCAAAGAACTGCAGCAGACCCAGCTTCAGGTCATCAGCTGCCACTCCTGCACTAACAGTGATGTGTGGACTGGTGGTTAGAGCAGGGGAGGCACCATGAGCTCCTCTTGGAGTAACAATCATCATCTTCCCATTCCCCATCTGTCCTGCTTTATTTTGCTTGTAGAAGCTGTAGAAGTCTGTTGAGGTAGAGACATGCTCCTGTTGGGTGTACCTGGGAATATTCTACCAGATGCAGAGTTTACTGCTTTTCCCGCTCCCAGCACAAGAAGCTGCTGCAGAGACATTGAGCTTTCAGTCGACGCCTCAGTCTGGCAGTTAGAGACATCAAATCACAGTTGAAGACAGCACCATTTTCCTGGTGAAAGATGCTCCAAGAGTTTATGACACCTGATGACACTGAAAAGGTTGAGAAGATGAAGCAGAACTCTACCCTGCACATTCACTGCTCCTGGAGGTCAGCTGTGCTACAGCACATCTGAATCACTCCTTACTCCGCAAGGGGAGTCCAAAGATAAAGGTTCTCAAAGCTGAACCAGCTCGTTTTGTCATGGCCATTCTCTAACAGCTTAAGGTGTGTTCATGGTTTAGAAGCAGACAAGTTACGGTACCTTGTCATCTTCAGCTTCAAAGGAAGCTGTGGAGCACAGAATAAGGTGCACATTGGTCTCATAATTCTGTCTTGATTGACACATAAATTACACAACTCGTGAATCAGCCAAGAAGCTGATTGGAATAGTGCAGGCCCACACAAGGATGGTTTGCACAAGGAAGAAGGCACACCTACTTCTGTATAGCAACTGCAGTTCCCTCCATGCCTTGGTTTTACACAAGGCAGCCAGGCAGCCACTGAACCAACCAGAGCCTCTTGAGTCACCTCCTTGACTCAATGCCCTGAGTCCATGGCTTGCACATCACTTGGGAAACTCACCGTGAGTAACCTCAGGCATGAATAAAAGCCTTGTTGGGAACTGATCATCTTTTCTGGGGTGCAGGGAGGTGAGTAATGTCAGGATGCAAAAAACCATTGCTAACTCCATCTCTCAGGTCCCAGGATACTTCAGTGATCAACAGTCTTGGTTGTTTGTACTCATTAATACAAAGATTGTACAGCTAAGGATTCCCTTTCCTCTCTCCTTCTGGGTTTACATAGCATTCTACATAGCTTCTCAGTGCAAATAATAAATAATAATATTTATAATAAAGCTATAGCTTCATATCATGGAGTATAATAAAACACGGTTCCTTAACAGTGCAGGACAAACTGAACTGTACTGGCCCACAGAGGTGGGGTCGGACTGTGCTGGTGGGGCACAGTAATTGGGAAGAAGCAGCTGAAGACTTGGGCTTGCTGCTCTTATTATCACCATGTAGACAGGAGGAGTGGGTCTCTTCAGCAGCTGTAGACAGCTGTGTACCTCTGCTCAGACACAAGCCTGTCCAGACACCAGGGCCCTGGTGTTGTCACGGTGCTCTGCAATACAACTGTCTGATAGTTACTAGCAAGCAGCCCAGTCCAAGGGCTGGGGATGGACATGCGCATTGTCTTGTGTATCTGCGACTGCTCCTGATAATGTAAGTTTTAGTGACAGACAGATCCAAACAAAACACACCTGTGACGTCTTCAAGTCTCCCTGTCCTCCATGCTGCTTTGTATGCACACTGATGCTTGGGCACATTTTACATCTCAGTACAGATCAGGCTGTACAGCAGGAGCTGGCTGGCAGAGCCAAGAGTTATCACCCATGTCAGACTCACCTCTAATGGCATCGTGGCTGGGATGTAAACAGACCTGTGTGCAAAGGTGACCTGCTGTCATCTCTCTCTCCCCCTCTCTCCAACGCCACCCCGCCGTCCCCATAGAAATTAGGGAGCTACCCCAGCTGTCCAGCACACCACAGCATCTGCCAGGGAACAGGGCTGTGAAGCAGATGATCCTCATCACTGACACTCTGAGGGGTTTCACTGCGAGCTTAAATGAAGTAATTTGCATCCATAAGATTCTTCTCCTTCGCAGTGCTGGCATGATGAATAATCCCTTCCACTTTGTCCTCTAGGTAAGAGTTGCCTGCAACACATGCTGCATATGGCAGCACAGCTATGAGCTGGACTGAGTCTCTTGTTTGATGCTGGTAGTTATTCCCAATGAGCCCACTGCCCAATCTGCTTGGTCAAAGGGAACCAGTCCTTGACTATTTTACTTACCATAGAATGCAAGGGTGCATTCAAGGAATCAAATAATTTCCTATCCCCGGGCTTTTAGAAAACTCCTGCCTGTTTGAAAGCCTACCTGCAAACCCTTAAAACAGTTTTAGCACCAGTGCCTTCTAGACAGAAGCTATGCATGCTAACCTCACATATCAAATGTTTCAGGCAGACAGCAAAGGAACACAACCAGTGCCAGATGACCTGGCTGTGGTGCTGCCAATATCCACAGTGGAGAAAATTCAAAGCAAGCTGTTTACAAAAAACTGGCACCACGGAAAAAAAACCCCAAAACACTAAAAAACCCCCATCTTTCTTGCAGCGCCAAAGAAAATAAGATATGATTTGTGAACAGCTCACCAGCATGGTTTTTCCATGGTTGAAAATTCAAGCAATTAGTATTTCAAACAAACAAACAATTCTACCAGTTCTACATGTGCCAGTCCAAAGCCTGCAAGTTTAAGCACCATTACAAAAAGCAACACAAGGAGAATTGCAGTGCAATACTGCATACAGGACAAAAGCTGGACAAAAGCTCTGCTTATCTTGGAGATCTGTCTCAGAAAATTATGGATGTTGGCAAATAAGCATGATTTCTGTCTGCAGTCTTAAAAGAAAATTCAAAACACATATTGGCAAAAGAATCCTGATGAAAAATCTCTGGCGGGCTCAGCTACAGGTTATAGCAACTCACCTCCTATACAGAGAGAAGGATTCTCGTTAGCAGGAAGGCAAATGCTAAAGGCAGGCAAAAGGGGATGGTGCCTGAAGTGTCTCCAAAAGCAGTTTTCTTTTGCTCTCCCCTTTTCCAGACCTATACATTCCTGCCTTGCAAGCCCTTTTCCCTGCTAAATTTCAAAGGGTCATTTTTGGATCAAGGATTATTTCACAACCCAGGAGTCTTTAGGAACAGAAGCGCCACTGATGCTGTGTCACTCAGGTGAGTTTGTGCATAGAACAAGAGTATCTCCTGCAAGTATCTGAACACTGAGAATGAAATTAAACACAAGATTGTGATTAAAGCCCACAGCTCATACCTAGTCCAAGGAACCTGGTCAAGCACTTGCGATCACTGCTGGGGAATAAGTGAAGAAAGCACCAGACCTGTTGCTGCAGGGAGAGTTGAACCGCAACCTTAATCTGAAACCTATGTCAAAATGAAATCAAAACACTCTGTTTTTTTGTGAAGAAGTGAGAGAAGGCCATCCCAGTGGTGAATATAGTCACTTGGAACATGTAAACACCTGCACAGTGATTAAAAACTGTGATTTTCACACTGTTCTCTCCAACCATGAGATTAGACAGTCTGTCCTGGGCTGAAGGGGCTTTGAGAAAATGCTTCCTTTAAAATAATGAGATTTTTGAGGGAATTGTCAGGCTTTGGTAGCAAAGTTTCTGAAGGGGGGAAAAAAAGGGGTTTGTACAAAACATTAGAATAGAATTGTTCTGTATATCCTGGGAAGTACTGGCTATCCCCCAGGACCATGAATAATAAAGACTGAGGCCATTCAGCAAATTTCCTGAGTCACACTTTGAATGGAAGACTGCAGAGTTCTACCAGACTTCTGTCCAGAGATGGTCCCTGTCACCATGATCCTTCTCCTTCTTTGCTAGGAAGGTACTTCCTGTGATTAAGCTCTTAAACATTTCAGGGTGGTGCTCACTCTTCAGTGCCAATGTAAACAACAGATTGAAAAGTCCCTGCTGGGCTAGTAAGGTATTCCCTCTAAGGGAACATGCTCTGCTGTAAGCCCCGTTTATTGCCATTGGTCATTATGGATTTATCATGGATTGGAATTTATCACAGTACAGATTGCTGTTATAATAAGGGATGGGCATTTCAGCTCACACCAGCTTTTTGTTCTCCTGGGTTCTTCACAACCATAAATCAATTTTCAAATGTATGCTTATCTGAGTACTGTGAAACAGTTTTAAATCAAGAAACTGGTTTCCATTAGCATAAACATGGATTGGGCTTGTTCCTGTTGCATTTGCTTAGATCTGGATTAACAGCACACAATAAAAGAGCAATCTGGATTTTATTTTGGTTCTGAAGGCAACATAGCACTTGTTCTTACTGCTTGTGGCAAGAAGGTGTGTGAAACTGCTTTTATTCCTATTTCTACTGCTATTTATTTGCTGAACTGGTCCTCAGAAAGGCTTGAATGCTTCTTGTTGGCTGCTATCATGCTGCACCTGCTTTTCCTGGGGCACACAGGCTCAACCTGCCATGTGCAGGCTTGCAAAGCCCCAGTTTAAATGGCACTCCTTTATTAGAGGATACATTCCAGAGGCATAAAATATTATTATCCGATACACATGACTAGGAGACTGCTGATCTCCTGCAGGACTGCAAGCACAAGATGGGACATGATACTCTTGGTAAAATCGCTCTCCAGAACACACCTCACGTGGCAGCTGGAAGCTTCAGACATGTTGTCAGTACTGAGGTTGGAGACCCTTCTCTCTCACACTGCAAAAATTATTGAAGTAAAGAATGAGTCAATCTCATTGAGAGTGTAGCTCTCATTTCTTCAGTTGTCTCTTCTGCGGAAACATTCCCTTAATTATTGAAATTGCGTTTCCAACACTTTTCTACCTCTTCCAGTCTTCAAGAATTCCTCTGTATCCTCCTCAAGACAAAGATTAACAGTCCTCTTTCTACTTCTTTCACAAATTTTCCTCATCTTCTCTTTTTAGCAAGTAGTTATGGGAATTTATTAATTCCTAAGTTTTGTGGTCATAGGAGGGAAGCTGTTACTTGAATTCACAGTGAAATAGAGTTGTGTGAGTTTTTCAAATTTAGTACTTCAACTGTGACTCTACTTCCATAGGGAAGTTACAGGTGTCTTCACCAGAACATACTTCTGTCTTGACTTTCAGGGTGAATTGGTTGTTTACAAAAAGACTCCTTTATATGATGTTTGCAGAAAGCATAGTGGTCTTTCTTTTTTCAGCTGGTCGTTGAAAAAGTTTGGAGAGAGTAAAGTGTCTACAGTGTGCTGCTTTCTCCCTAATGGTTATTCTGGAGATAACACAGATCTTTGCTCTGTTCACAAGGAAGTTGGCACAGACTGAAATTGGAATCCATTGTTTTTCTACTCTGGGATTTACTTTTACAATCTTGGCCAAAAGGTGTAAGGTCTAATTTTCTCAAATTCCACCGTTAAATATGGATTTTTGCAAATAGTAATTATTTATCTCTTTCACAGTATCTTTCACTTGTATCTTGTTGTGTTAAAATTATAGTATTTGCGGACTTCCTTCTATTTTGACATGCAGCACTTCAATAATCTTGATCAAGTTCCTCATCTACATCCATCACCCTGGCACAGAATTCCTGACCATAAAAATGTTCCCACAGAAACAGAACACACCAGATCCCCAGAGAACAGTCACAACAGAGACTCAATACTTCCCTTCAGAAACCATTTGGAAAAAAACAGATACAAGGGTTAAAATAAGCCAGACCTCACATTTTCTTTTTTGCCTTGACTCTGAGTAAGTTAAGAACAGACCGACATAAAAGCTGGAAACTGTGGCTGGAGTTACAATGCAGTTAGAGACACACCATTTATCAATAGTTAGAATAAGAGTAAATATTTGAGCAATATTATAGAAGCAAAAAGTCATGGCTTACAGCTCATTAACAAGTGTTTTTCCATTTTTTTTAATGATCTCTCACTGTCCTTCCATCTAGGACTTCTTTTAGTTTGCAGCTTTCTTCTCATGTGGCTTTAAAGCAGTTTTCAGCACCATTCATGGTTACTTTGTTTATGCTCCCATTCCCTCAGAATGGGAAACTCTCCAAGTTTCTCACTTTTCATTAGAGCTCATGCTTCTGCAAGCAAATCTCTAGGTAGACACACCTTTTCCATACAAGCCACAAGTGATATGCTAATTCCAACCCAAAACTGTGTGTTCAAGAACAAACAGAGAAGATTTGTGACCCAGAAGAGAACAGAACAGATGAGTGTGAGCCCCTTCATATTATTCATTTCTGCCTTGTAAGAACACCAAGGTAGAATCACAGAATCACAGAATGGTTTAGGTTGGAAGAGACCTTAAAGACCATCTAGTTCCAGACCCCTGCCATGGGCAGGGATCCCTCCCACTAAGACCAGGTTGCTCAGAATCCCATCTAACCTGGCCTTGAACACTTCCACGGATGAGGCACCCACAACTTCTCTGGGCAACATGTGCGAGGGCTTCACCAGCATTACAGTAAAGAATTTCTTCCTAACATCTGATCTAAGCCTGCCCTCTTTCAGTTTGAAGCCATTCAGCTTTGTCCTGTCACTACCAGCCGTTGTCAAAAGCCCCTCTCCACCTTTCTTACGGGCTCCCTTCAGGTACTGGAATGCCATAATTAACTCATCTCAAAGCCTTATCTTCTTGACTGTGCAGTCTCTGGAATATCTACCCATGATTGCTGGTGTAGTAGTAGTAAGAGGAGTAGTAATAACGACAGAACAATAATAATAGCTAATATTTTTACTGAAATCATGCAGCCCTTTCATGTGTGACAGTCTTAAATGTGTAGTTAGAACTCAGACAATCCCAAATTGCTGCATCTATCACAATTCATTTAATTGAGCTGTCACTCTTTTTCTTATGATTAAAATGACAATGGTAAGGTGACAACTGTAGGACCAGCTCTCCAATATGCCAGAGCTGATGGAGATGTCTCTTCTTTTCAGCAGGACTCATTTCTGTGGAGTTAGGCAGGAACACTTCTTCACTTTACCTGCTGACTTCTTTCACTCATCTCTCTTGATGATCCCAAGCTGGCTGAGGATCACACTGCCGTGCACAAAGGGGTTTTTCATGGAATAGCTCACCATCTTTGCTAAACGTGAGTATTAAAATTTCAGTTGCAATGAGCAAAACAACAAAGATATAAGCAAGGAATATTTGGAGAAACATAATGAGCAGCAGCTGGCCTTACTGGAAAAGCCTCTACATAATCTGGTTCCCAAACTCCAAGTGACTCTTTTACTCCTTGCTCTCCCCAGTCAGGAACAGTGGTGATAGAATCACTCTATCACTATTGCTCTCTATCACTAGAGAGATTCTATCACTCCTTCATAAAATGTCACCTATAAGAAGATCTCATTTTACAAACCATCTTTTCTCCAGTACCAAGAAGGTATTTAAAATCAAAAGTAAAAGGATGAAAGAGGGCATGATGGCACGTACTCTGTGCTCCAGCTGCTCAGCTGGAAGGGCAGAACCCTGGTGAAAAAGGAAGCTTTCCTTTTCAGGACTTGATCACTGACTTCAGACTAGCAGATTATTTTTTCTAAATAGTTCTGAGGAAAATATTTGCAAATGAACACCCAAAACTTGGAACCAAGCTATTTAAGTTGCCTCTGCTTCCAGTTTCTGGCAGGTTTTCTGACTTGGCTCTGAACCTTCTGACTGTGCCCATCTCTATTTTCATGTCTCTGCTTGAAAAATCCTGTTTCTTATCCAAAGCACAAAAGTATTGCCTTTTCCAAAAGCCAGGTCTGTTGTTTGTCATTTCTTCTCAGCAAGATGACTGGCTGGAATCTTAGTTGTTACTCAAACTTTTCATTTCACAGCCCCTCAGATTCTCATTAATTTGCTTCCATCAGAAGTTCGTCTTGTGAGACCTGTGATAACACGCAGCTTTCTCTTATTAAAATCAAGGCATTCTGGGCTCATCCTCACTCCATATGTTATGTATTTCAGATGTTCCTGCTGGCATGGAGCTTTTGGGGTATTTTTGTTGTTATCATAGGGTTGCCAGATGCATGGTATGGTGGCTGCATTCCTTATCCAGTGCCTGCAAAGGTGCTTTTGGATTCTACTTTAATAACATCCATGATTAAAGTTGTCAGCTGAAGGCTTTGTAACTACAACACCTAAAGATGTTTTTAGTTTTCAGAATAAATTAAAGAGTTCAGAACAAAATATTTACACCTCCTCCCCCAAATATTAAAATTTGTACTAAGAAATCATTCTGTTAGGCACAATGGCAATATAAAACTAACGGATAAAACAGAGTATAGGTGATGATCAGAAGAACCCTCACTAAAAATTGTTTGCATTTTTTTGGAGTTCAGTACACTGAGTTCACTGAATCCATTCCATTTTGAAAGATGAGGCCCAATAAGAGCACTGATCCACAGCTCCAACTTCTGTCAGAACAGCATTTGTCTAAGCCTTTAAAGAAGAACACAGTGATAGAGTCTTACATACTTTGATGTACATGTGTAATTTTAAGCACATAAAATTATACAACTGTAGAAAAAAAGGCTGAAAAGGCCTTCAATTAGGTATCTTGTCTATCTTTCTGTCCAAAGCCTACCTCCACATCAATTATTCTTCACAAATTTTTCTTTAAAACACTTTTAAAACTTTCCATGAGGTTTCAGAGCCTCCTGATGTGATTTGCTCTGCATCTCCCACACTTGCTGTTAGAAAATGTCTCGAAGTTCCAAACAAGTACCTTGAGTTGACAATCACTTCCTCTCTTCCCTTTCAGTGTAATTCATCTCTTTTCTTGCTGTCACCTTTTATGTATTTGAATGCTGCTGTCACATATGCCATTAGGGTTTTCAACACCAAACTCTTCCTGTTCCAGAAGCTTTCCTCAGACACTGAGTTTCCTAGATTTCCAATCACTGGGAACTACCTCCAGCCTTCACAAGGAGTACCCACGCATATTTAAGTACTGTGCTGAGCTGGAGACTTCATTTCTAGTGTTGCCCAAGGCTGTCAAACACATGCGGGTCTGGTTTAATTGCATGACATTTCAGTTAATTACTGTTTTGATGATAAATCTGGCAGTTTTGCAAATGTCTTTAAATTTGTAACTGCAGGTAAAAACCAAATTTTGCTAATGAAAGACAACCAGTGCCAAACTGTTGTGAATCTTATCTACCTGAGCAGCAGGCAGTGTTTAACTTATAGTTTCATAAGGTATTTCCTTAACAGTGCAGGCATGAACAGTGTATATTGGAAAATGGTGTTATTAATATGTCTAGAAGCAAATTCATTTGCCAATGAACAGCCATGCCAAATTCCTAATGCACAGTGCGACATTGATACACAAATATATCCCCAACCTCATCCATAAAGAGGTTCAATCCCCTCTATTTGAGCATCCAAAATGCAGCAGACAGAACAGCATCTGTGGTAGCTGACACATGCCAAGTGTATGCAATCAAGCAAAACATAAAGAAATCAACAAGCCAATACATGTGCACAAAATATTATATTGAAAACTTAGGCAGACAGAGACCAAGTGGGAATAAGACGGAATGGAAACAGAGACTAAGCAATTGCCACAGTCAAGAGCAATCAGCTCACAGGTAGGAGGGCAGTGAACCATGGCTGGGCTGGTGTTAAAGGGGCTATTAGAATTACATGCTTCTACTTCTGTTTACTTTACTGTAGCTATTTGCAGTGAAAGTGGAATCTTTCAGCTTTTCCTAAAACAAATGCATAGTGTTTGCACAACGAAACAATAACAAACTAGTAAAAAAAGACCAGCATCTAGAAGCAATGCAAGTCAAGTGTACAATAAAAAATTGGGGTGTACAGTTCCCAACACACAAGCAATTTAGCAATAAGCAAGTGTATGATCCAATACAAGAGAATTGTTTACTGTGTATTGTGTGAATGTGCAATATTCATAGAATATGTCTGTGTCAAGTATTCAGGAACTGTCAGGGACAAACAGTCTCGCATCATAATGGTATTTGTGAGAAAGCATGTCTCTAGGCTTGAGAGAAAACATTAGGACTAGGAAGTGCTAAACCAGAGAGTCTCACAGCTTCTAGGCTTGATTTTAGATAGTTAGAACCCTGCCTTAAGGAAAAAAATTCTGACCCACAATTCCTCACTGAGATGGAAAAGAAACATGTCACCAAACAGAGTGAACTGTAAGGAGTAGGTAATGATATTCTTGATTAATCTTTGCACCCACACGTCACATGTGATTAAGTGCTGTACACCCATATGTGCACTTTTGATCCTAGAGAAATGAATCCCACATAGGACTTCCTATCCAGACATTATGTGGACAGTTTTAAGGCTATTCATGCCCAGTTTCACAGTCTCAAGAACACGCAGGCTATACACCATGTACAATTTAAGAGGGATCTATCTGCTGATCTAAATCCTGAGGAGCCTTTCAAGAGAAAACTTGTCAGTGCATACCCATGTGTTGAGTTACCACCATGCATTTTAACAGTGATGAAATAATTTATTCTGGCGTATGTTACCCATGAAATGCTTGTAATTAACTCAAGGAAAAAATGCACTAAACTTTAAAACATCAAAGCCAGAATAACTCTTTCAGCTGTGAATGAAGCGCAGGATTTCTGTTTTCAGGAGTGTCATGTAATATGGTGTGGCATGGCTGCCATCAAAGAGGTTGATGACAAAGAGAGCTTGTGCAGTGTCTGTTGATAGGTGTGGCGGAGGTCGCTGTAGCCAGGACACTGACTCAAAGTTACATGGGCTACTGATGGGAAAACATCCCATCAGTTAAAGAAGGTGGCATTCGCTAACTTGGTTCACTTAGCATCAGTTCAGTGTTCCTGCAGTCCATTTAAGACAAATGCTCTTCACCCAAAATACAGTTGCCTTAATGTGTTGAGAGGGAGACCGGTTGCTTTCCCACACAGTGTGAAACACTTAGACTAATGCAGTCAGCTGCAGTTCCAGTATCCTCAGCACCACATGAAATAATACCACTAGCTGACTCCATATGCCACACTTCCACTAACTTCCATGAGGATAGCAGAGTTCTGCTTCCCTTCAGTTCAGCAGGAACTTTCTCAATGACTTCAAATGTCACAAGGGCTAAGCTGCCCTTCTGCAGGAAGACAACACAACAATAGTAAAAATAAAGTAAGAGTAATCACTTGAACCCACTGAGGTTCTAAGAAAATATTACACACTCATCAGTAACGCTTTCTGTATGTCTGTGTAGAGAAAGAGACTCCAAATGCACTTATTTCAGGCAGGAATACGAGTAGAAAATTTGCACTGAAACTGCTTTGGAAATAATTGGAACAAAAGAAATACAGGTCATAAACAATAAAAAAATTATTTTTTAATGAGCCATAACCGGCATAAACAGCATATTTCACTCAAGAAACAAGAAGTCAAAAAAGCTTCACTGCATATTTTACTTGCTAAAGGAAATGGCACTGAAGACATTCTTGTTGTCTTCCCTTTAGCTGAGAATTTTGAGAGAAGGTGTGAGAAAAGAGTATTTATTGAGTTCCCATTGTTTTTGAGTACCTTAGATATTTTGACTTTTAAGAATTTCCCTCAACCTTTACATTAAGAAGTGACAGTTTTGTATCTGTTCACAAATTTTGGTGAATTGCTAGCCTCACAACTCTGAGGCAGCTGTCCTTAGACATGTGATTTGGTTTGCACAAATAATACACAGACATATCCCCCATCTCATAACAATCATGCATACTTGAAATGCAACATCTTTTATTAACTGTATGGAAACCAGGAGAGAGCTTTAAGCCAGCTCTCACATCAGTGTACTACTTGTGAGCCTGATTTGCAACATAAGGTGGTGGTCAGTGGCTGACAACATTGCCACACTGAAATCTCAGCCCTCTAGATATGATTATTCTCAGCAGCATAAAGAGATGGAAAACTGCCATGAACACTTTAATATTTCATCTTTAAGAAAAGATTTTTAAATTTTTACTTTATAAGGCTCTCTCTAGCCTCAGGTAAATGACTAATTCGTTTCCAGGGAGGAAGTGTATTTTTAAACCTTATCTGCTGATGTTGCAGTTTGGTAGGGTGTGCTCAGTAGAATGGTTATTTGTTCTAAAACAAAAAAATAACCAGTGGTGCTGCTGAGGTGATGATGGACACTATTCACTCATGTCTGCACTCAGAGCTACAGCGAAACCCCCAAAAGTTCAGGAAGGAGAAGTCTCCATCTGTGCTTACCTGCTCACTGGTACACCAGTTTAATCCACGGGGTCCTGCCAAGGCCTCCAACTGTGGGTAACTGCTCAGATCAGCTGGGCTGCACTTGCGAACAAACCACGTTTACTTTGTCAGCTTCACCAACTCCAGCAGTACAAGTAAACGTGAGCAACCCAAGAGATATGTGCACATAGCACAGAGTGAACTCCTGTATCAGGTATGTGAGAATATGAAACAACTTTTCAAGCTCCACTACAATTCAAATACTTTTAACAAAAAAATATGCTCAAACCGTCAGAGATGATGTAAAAGCTGTACCAGGGACTAGTTTGGGCAAGGGCTTAGATTTAAAAGGCTTTTTCTTAAAATAATGATCAATCAATTCTCCAGCAAAGACAAGAACACCGAAGGTCTGTTTATGGTTTCCTTTGTCTGCTACAGTCTCATAAAGACTTCAAACCGTAATCTCTGGCTTGCTATGTCAGAGAAAATCCCACAGACACAGAAACAAGAGACAATCATATGCCGACCCCTTTTATTAGCACTGTGCCTCACCCACTTGGTTATTCATACATGCAGCAGTGAGAACTATGCCGCCCGTCTTGCCTGGCTCTTATATTATCTTTTGTAATGGCCAATTGCAGTGCCCCTAAGCTACAATAAATCCAGGAAGTTTTTCTTTTCAGGTCAGGTACCTTGAAAATTGCAAGCCACAGATGCAAAGCAGAAAAAGCAAAATAAATTTATTTTTGCTTTAGCTTATGCTGATGTCATTCTAGAGACTTCACTTTTAGTTACTGGGCATTTGCACTACTATGAGAGCAGAATTCATCTCCCAAGAACAGGTTTTGTTGTAGTAAACTGGTTTTACTCCAGGAATCTGGTCTATAAAGTCCTTCCCCTGGTATATTTACATGGCTATAAGCAAGTCAGAACGTCTTTCTGAGAAGTGAATTGCAGCCAGCAAAAACACAGCCCTAGGCTGATGCTGAACTGGGTAGGATTTTAAAACTTTCTGCAGCAGTTAGTGGTTAGGCACATAAAAACACCCCACCCTCCTGCCTCAGGCAAGAGACAATACGCAGACAGTGCAGAGTGTACTTCATGCATCAGGATACATCACTTGGCTTTAAAGAAGATCAACAGATAACAGAAAAATGAGAGAATGGGGTAATACATATGTGCCTTAAGACATAGTATGTTGACTAACATCCCAGTTAATCAGTGGCAATGTTTAGGGGGAAAAGGCCTGGTGGTTGTGCCCAGAAAACTGTTAAATGGAAGTTCTGTGATGCTTCTGACACTCTGGAAGAGAAGAACCCATAACGGTCAAACTGGAGTTTCTAAACTCAAAGCCAGTATCCTTTACTATTACTTTCCATTTTGGCTTTGCTACTACAGATGATGCCCATAGGGGAATTAAAACATGTCCTTGTCCTGAGAGTGCTGATGTGTCAGCCCCAGTGCTCTTCTGGTACCACAAGATTATTGAGAAGGTACATGGATAATATCTTTCAACTGTGCAGACAAACTGGTGTACACTTGGAATTAAAAATGATCCGATCACTAAAACATCACCACAGAAATATCAAAGAAAATAAAACCAAGGAGGACATTTTCCTTTTGGTTCCTTAGGGAAACTAATTTCTCTGAAGGGAAGTGGTATGTTCAGCAAAGAGAGATCTATAATTTTATTACCCAGTCCACAATTTCCTAAACTTTTTTTATCATTTATTTTGCTTACCCCAAACTATTCTGATCACAAAAGCAATAAAAGAAATCAAACAATAGCGTTATAGTGCTTAATAAACACAGTATTGCAGTGAATGTGCTACTGTGTGCACATACGGGTGAGCTTAACTGAACAGCAGGAGAAACACTCTGCAGTGTGCTATAAACATGTCAGTATCAATGACACATGGATAATCTGTTTTCCTCAAGGGAAACAGATGTGCAGTTTTTGAGAGGAAGGCTTCAGTCTGACTCTGGTTTGCCATCATTAAACTGAAGATAACATAATATCCATCACTATTGTGTTTCTGCGATAAAAATATTGAATAGTCACTGGATGGTGCTTGATGGCACTCTAGCTCCCAGCTCTGTCAGGAGCCTCCAGCCAAATGCTGGGAGAGTCATGTTTTTGCAGTACTGTGTAAACACCAGGTAAATTCATAGGCAAATGGAGTAAACACAGCTAAACACTTAATACCAACCTGAACAGGATCTTTTCCTGGAGTCATTACCCATCAGTGAATACTGATGGCAGTATTTCCTTTCCTCTATTCTAGATGTCGCACACTAAACTCATGCACCCAACATGAAGCACCATCATTCTATATTCCCAGTCCCAAACAATCTCTAATCCCACTTGGGGTGGGGCACACGGGCGTTGCTCTAATTAAGTGCAATGATAATGCACAGGATGACTTTTTCGTGTGTTATGTTCCTGTAAAACCTTACTGGAATCTCACCTGGCAAATGATCTAAAATCTCAAACTTTCTGTTGTTCTTGTGCAACTCATCTGTTAACATGTGTGCACAACAGAGCATGAGTAATTTAAAGCAGGGACCATCCTTGAGATTGAAGGAAATACTCTGTGAATTTGGAGACATGCCATCTCAAAGCTCCAGAGTATCTGAGATCCAACCCTCTTGATAAATTTGCAGCAGAAGTTCTATTAGCACTTTCACCGTTGCACTCAGGAGTCCATTTTTAACATATTAAAAATTTGAAATATTTGTGACATTAAATTAGCTGAAGGTTTAAAAAAAAATCCAAAACCCAAAAAAGGGCAGGTTTAACAAATGCATCCAAACTCCCTCAACACTTGAAGTATCGTGCAACACGGGTTTTTTTTGCTAGAAGGTTACAAAAGATCGTACAACACCACATAATGTAAATTCCCACATTTGCTACTGAAAATATTATTTCTAAATCAATTTCACCCACAGATAAAATCTTATACAAGGAGTAACCTAAAGGCCTCAAGTTCTCAGATTTCCCACCACAACTTGTTGTAGATGGGCTTTGAATGCTTGGATATCTTTTACTGTAGGAGACTAAAAGGTTGCTATCATCCCAGTCAAATTCTATTTGAAATGAGTGAATCTATGTATACTCATGGTCAAAACCACAGCAACTGCTAACATGTTATCACACCTACAACACTCAGTGCTTACTCACCTCTCACCTCAAGACTGTCTCTGATCTCAATAGAGATGGGAGTTACCCAAGGTGAAGAGAAAATAGAGCATCCTCATCTGTAGCTGTGAGGAGGAACCAGGCAGGAAATTAATGCAGTTCTGACACACGAGCTAAGGGCATGATCCAGTGAGAGCATGTGGGTGCTCGTACCCCATGTACAGCTCTCAGCACGGCTGCGTGAGGCATCAATGCATAGCTTGGGGCTGTTTGGCTGCGGGCAGTGCTGGAGGAACCACTGGGACATCATCCCTGAGGGCTGGGAGCTGTTGCTGTTACGGTTTCCACAGCTCATTTTGTCGATTCTGACAGTTACAGCTGAAAAACATTTTGTACAAATCAGTTTTGAGAAAAGTAAATCCACATGGGGAAGCCTGGTGTGCAGCTGATAGAGACAGGAAGCTCACTCTTGCTTCAATGGCGCCTTTGAGCATCAGGGAACTCTTTAATCCTGAACTGCGCAGTGCAGCCATAGCTGGGGTTGCTCCTTGTCACAGTCACAATCTCCCTGCCTCTTTCTCCAGTCAAATTTCTTCATTTTCACTTCTTTCCCACAACCATGACAGTGCTGCTCAGGTCACACATCTCCCAGTGCATCCCTCAGTTACACTTTTCCCCCTTATGTGAGGAGACAGTGCCTGGGATAAAGGCTTTGGCAGCTTGAGGTGGAGAGCTGTGGTTCCCTTGGCTGTGACAAAAGGCAGGGCCTACTCTGCTATCCATGGCGGGGAGCATCCATGGTGAGGCAGAACTCCCCTCCCTGGCACAGGGACACTTGCAGGGACACTGTCTTATTGTCTTAAGCTAGGCCAGGGAAGGTTTAGCTTGGTCACTAGGAAAAATTTCCTCACAGAAACGGTGACTGGAATTGGAACGGACTGCTCAGGGAAGTGGAGGAGTCACCACCTCTGGAAGTGTTTAAGACTGAACGCGGCACTTGGTTACCATAGTCTAGTTGGAATGGTGATGTCGGGTCACAGGTTGGATTCCATGGTCTTAAAGCTCTTTTCCAGCCTAACTGATTCTGTGATTCTCTGAGCTGGCACCTGGCCTTAGCCCTGACCCCAGCCATGTTGTGGCAGGCCCGCGATGGCCTGAGGGACACAGCACCGCCTGGCATGCGCAGATGCAACAGGAAAGTCTACGAGGTCCCCGGGGATGCCCCGCGTTTTCCGCCCGCGTCACCGGGACCGGGACCGGGACCGGGACCGGGACCGGCACCGGCACCGGCACC
>VZTI01003366.1:562459-639364 GCA_013397865.1 Struthidea cinerea | reverse complement strand
CGGCCCGGGCACGCGCGGCGCGCAGGCGCGGAGCCGCCGCGCCCCGCCCCTGCCCCGGCAGCGGGAGGTTGAAGCGTGTGAGGGGAGCGAGGTGGGTTCTGCCGGGCTCCTTCCTCCTCCGCCCGGGTTCTGGGGGGTTGTGCTCCCCGAGGAGCCTCCCCGCCCTTCACAGCCCTGCGGGTCGGTGCTGTGGCTGAGTTTTTGGGGTGCAACACCTCAGAACGAGCTTCACGGGTCTGTGGCCCTGCTTATGGGCTGCCCAGCATTCGTCCTGCTTCTCTGCGGTGGAAAACTAGCAAGGCAAAAGCTGTATTGAGTGTTAATAGAATCTTTTGTTGCTGAGAAAGTAAAAGGAATGAGTGCCGTTATATAACGTAGCTATAAGCAGGAGAACTGAGGACGTAGTCATAGCCGTACCCAAAGTGCAAAAGTCAAGTAAGTACTGAAAAGCAAAACTGTCTTTTCCCTTTCTAACTCAAGTTTTCTTTACTTGCTGGACAGAATTATTTGTGTGGTGAACAGCATCACTGCTTAAAAATGTCAAGGATTCTTAGCCTAAGATACAGGGAGAGGATTTTAAGAGTGCAGAAGATCTGCGTGTATGTGCTGCCAAGTAGTAGCATTAGCAAACCAGTGCAAAAAGTATTTGTTATGGTCATTTGTAAACGAATCTGCACTAGAAAGTAAAGGCAGAGAATCATAGGATTGTTTGGTTTTTTTAAAAGCTATCTCCTTGGCTTGAAATGTTTTTGCTGCTTGGAAAGACTTATTACATATTTGTGACATACAGTGTACGTAAGCATGATGTGTCTTTTTCTAGGCTCTTGCTTACACCAAGAAATAATAGTATTAAACTTCCATGATATTTAACGGATGCTGTGGGCTTCCTCTTTAATTGATAGATTGCTAAAATACCCAATTAACTAGACTATTTACTAAGGTCTGGGGTTTTTTAATAGAGTACAGTATGTTCAGTTTTGAACAGCTGGGGGGGAATGTTGACTTCTAAGGTAAACGAGTATCTCCATCCTTTGGTATCAAACCAGGAAGACCAGGGTTGCTGGGCTGTTAAGGCTTTGGCATAATGAAGCTTTGGCATTTTTAATCTCTGAAGAGGAAGCCCCTTGTGCCACTCCTGTGTTGCCTAGTTTTGGTTCACAGGATTTTATTCTTGAGAGGCTTCTGTTTCAAAACTCTTAATTGCAATTTGCAGGTGAGCAGAGCTGTAGCTGTCGATTTTCCAGTTGCATTCTGGTCATTAGCAGGTGGCTCACAATTACTAAACAAAGTTAAACATTGCCAAATCGATTTGAAGGGGTTTCCTGCTGGGAGGTGTGACTTAACCAGTTTAATTAAGGTGCCTTTCTGAGTGAGCTGCGGATGCTTCCTGTTAATCAAAACTTCTACCTGTGTGAGTAATTACTTTTTTAAGCAGCATCCCCAGAAGGATCAAATGAAACTGGATTATTTTCATGGACCTGGGTACCCAATTATTTTGTTCTATAGAAAAGATTAACTGTTTATACATGTGGACAACAAAAGTCTTCCTGGCTCCACAGAGCTTTAGGAGCGACGGGAAAAATAATATATAAAATTGATGGTAAAATACTTTATGGCAGTTAGTAGTGTCATGCATCCTCTTAAAGAAAAGCTGTTCACAAAGCAAGATGCTACTTAGCTCATGAAACAGTTGTGTAACTTATGCAGATGTCTTTTTTGAACATGCCAATTAGAAAATAAGCCTTAGAATTTCATATTAGAGCTTTTTACTCATTTCTGCAGCCGCATGGCTCATTACAATCAGGTGAAAATGACACCATAATTCATTCTGTCATTTAACAGAGACTGCTATTCATCTTGAGATGGAAGAGTCAGTGCTGGATAAATTGCCATCTTTGTGCAATACTCCCAAGGATTCTGGGGCAGCACCTCCGCAGGGGACTAGTTCAGGGAAACAGGTATGAAAACTTAATACTTCTCCAATAATGTGATTCTTCATAGTAACAAAAATGCTTGTGAAATCATCAAGGAGTCAGAAGTCACTGAGGTATTGTTTGCTGGAAGTTCAAAGCCGGGTACCTTATACCTATAGCTACAAGGCTGTGCAGGTAAGCAATGTGCCTGGTATACTTTGCTCTGAAAATGCAGATGTTTGCTATGAATACGAAGTGATGGAGCAACATAACCCAAATGCCATACTAATAAATTTAAATACAATATAGGGTGTGTGGTGAATTTTTGCTTGTTTGTTTTAACCTGTCATCTTCAGTTTTTCTCAAATCCTTGTTTTCTGGGTTGCTATGCATGCAGGATGACTTTCTGTGACTTCTGCCTACAGTGGAACAAAGTACAATGCTTTCAGTTTGTATATTCTCCATAGTGCTGAGCTCTGCTTTGGTCTTATCCTGGCATGTGAATTGGTGATGCTGTCACAGTCGGCATCCAGATCTATGCAGGACAGGCCTGGCTTGAAAGTATTCTGTAACTAATCCCTCACTCCCGTATTTTAGTGCATTTCTACAAATAAAAATGTTAGGCATAGATTATAAAAAATAGTTATTTTGAAGAAAAAACCTTTTTAGATGCTTGTGAAGTATCTTGAAGCATGAACAAGTCAAAACTATACAGATATTTCTAATATGCTCTAGAATGCAGATTTGTGTACTAGTTCTAATACAGATGTATATATGTGATAGGAAAAATAACCCTTGCCTCCATTAAACTAGAGGGGAAATTGAACTTGATAGAATAAAATTAGCCAAGTTGAAATATGCTGTATTTCTTTTACACAAAGACGAGTAGGTTTGCCTCAATAGAATACAGGATTTGGTCCAAGAAAATGTGGAGCTACATCTTTCCATATCTTGCAGCTGTGTGTGCAAACACATGTGAAAGGAAGAAGTTAACTTTGTTCAAGTTTTTGAAGGCTATACAGAGAATTAGGAAGTCTGGCTTTACAATGATACTTATATATATTACTTATTCTATGTAAATAATAATGATGGGTAAACAGTTGTTTGAGATTTGATAGAAATTCTAGATTATTCTGACCACCTGGGTTTTTTGGGTTTATTTATTTTATTTTTTAGCAAATGAGTGCAGCTCTGAGAGAACGATTAAGGAAAACGAGACGTTCATTTAATGCCAGTTTTACAGTGGCAAAACGGCTCAAAATAGACACCGAAGAAAAAGACTCTGCTGCTGCTGACACAGGGTGCTTGCCAGAGACAAGTACAGACTGTTCCAGATTACAAGATGGTTCTGACAACCTGGAAGGAAATAGCACTGGACATACATCTTCCAAAAGTCCCTTACAGGAGAGTGATTCCTGTGGATCAGCAGAGAATTTGGATGTGCTACAGGTTGATCTTGGTCAGCAACAGTCCCTGGAAGAAAAAGTAAACCTGGTGAAACAAGTGCAGGAGAAGGAAGAGCTACTTCGTAGGCTCAAACTGGTGAAGATGTATCGATCCAAGGTGAGGCAATACTTACTGTTTTGTTAGTGTGGTGTTTGTGTATTGTCTCAGTTAAGGCATTTTATAAGAATACCTGCAGGGTATCAAAACCCCCTTATGTCAGCAAATGATGACTCTTTTTTTGTTTGTCCCAATTTCAGAACAACCTGTCTGAGCTGCAGGCTTTGATAGTGAAGTGGAGAAGTAGCACCCAGCTGATGCTGTATGAACTGCAGTCGGCCTTTTCTGCGGATGGCAAGAAAGTGAGTCTCACTCAGCTCATGGATACTTTTGGGTTAGAAGACCAGTTACTGCACTACAGCAGAACAGAAGAAGATTTTGTAGATGCGTAATCTACAGCTGCAGAGGTTTCTTTACACAGACACAGAAGCAGAAAAGACTGAATAAATTCTGATCATGTCAGAAGTGTTGATCAGACAATGGACTTTATGCTTTGGGGTTAGGAGGTTTTCTCCAGAGATACTTGTAAAGCTGTGTACGTACATACAGTAGGCGCTGTAAAAGGCATTACTTAATGGAAGAAAAATCAAACTGGTGATGTTTTGGAGAACCTGGCTTAATGACTTGGTCAGTGAATTTTTATTTAAGAAAAATAAATTTAAGTCATACTTTAACAGGTAGAAAGCAGTCCATTTTTTGATTAGTCTCGGCATGGTTACTTGTATTGAAATAACTCAAATTGTCAGTTCTGTTCATGTTCAGATGGGGAAAAGTTCAGTTTGTTTGTAGATACACTTCCATTTTACAAATGTCTTCCTGGTGCCAGTCAGCCAATGAAGGCTAATGACAGCATTTTGTGAGTTAAGTAAAGGTAACTAATTTTCATGATGTTAATATTCCAAAGCTGAGATAAGATGTTCTCACTAGCTTTAACTCCTACTGAGGGAAATGTGCCATAATGCAGTTGCTTTCAGGTACTGGTCCAGACAGTCTCTTCAGGGCTGCTGTCTCATAAACATTCTGCCACAGCCTGAGGTAATACAAGGGAAGGCAAGAAAATTGAAACCAAATTTCTACTCTCCTACTACATCTGAGAGCCAAGGTGTTTTCTCTCTTCAAATAAATAAGAAAAACAAGGCCTTATTTAATGGGATTGCTTCGAACACAGCATCTTAAAGTTGAATAAATATTTACCCCTTCATTTATTCTCCAATAAATGCTTTTTTTTAAAGTTTTTTGAACTTGAAATTGTTTCTTTTCTCATCATGATGACTTCTGTTTTTTATTTTCCCTAAAATCACTGCTTCTCAAGTGTAACGATACATAAATCTTAACTACATTACAACTCTCCCTGCTAGGAATCTTGTTTTCTTATTGGTTATACCTTACCTCTTCAGTTTACAGTTGCTATATCCTGTTTCCTTAATAAGGGAGTAATTTCTTAGCTCAAGAGAAAGAAAACCAAAGATCATACTTGCCCTCTTAACAGTGATAGGGCTCATTAGACTTAGGCTTGTACCTACAACTTGCTCTTAAGAATAGTGATTGTTGCTGTCCACAGAGAATTAATGCAGAACAACCTTTATTGCTAATCGTATTTTGGGTATTAAAGCACTATTTCTCTGCCTTGTTAGGCTTGTACAAAAAGATGATGGTGTCTGGTGCAGGGGCCAGCTATCTTCCCTGAGATCCTTGGCACATTTGGAACTCAGATGCTTCTAGGGCAGTTTCAGGAGGAAGACAAAAACTGTTTCAATAAGTGAGATGTAATTAGAATCCTTACAGATGGTAAAGCAGAAAAGGAGATGTACAGGATCACAACAGAAACAGTTTTTTCTTACAAGTGTAGAATTTTAAGCTAAGGTCTCAAAGCTATTGATGCTCTCACAATGAAATGGGTTTAGGTGTCATGTGAATTTATGAAAGGAGAATTGACACAATCCATGGAGCAGGGAAATAAAAAGCAGTTGCCCCAGCAGGTAGATTGGGCTCCAGCAGTAGTTAATTTTATCACAGATTCTTTATTTTTCTTAGCTGTCATGGAGGGATCTGGCAGGAGAATACACTGCATCTCAAATGTAAAGGCGTGGGAGATGCCAGCAGCTATTTTGGGAGGCCGGATGCTTCCAAACCTGGTTTTGCTGTGCTTCTGCCCGTGGCAGCAGCCACAGCTCCTGCTGGCTGTGGGTAATTATACCATGATAAGGCACAGCTGCTTTTGGGAGGGGGCCAGGTCCCACACATGGTCAGGACGAAGCATCCCTACACCTGCTCAGAAACCTGCACCTGTGCCATCACAAGGGTAAATTATTATGTCAAAGCCACAGACATTAATTTTAGCAGATGCCAATTCAGAGATTTCTTTACCTTTAAAAGGTTCTACAACTGCATATTGCAAACAATGGACATACAAATATACCTGGTTCTATCTGTCTACAATTTCTTGTATCCTTTGTTTTCTGTAATGAGCTACATGGCTTATATAATAAAACCAGTAGAAATAAATCTCATCAACTGAAATATAATGGGGGTAAAAAATACAAACCAGACAAACATGCATCTTTCAAATGGAAGTTATATTTAAAGGAATTACAGAAGAAATAATTTGTGGAAAGAAGAGTTCAGGGAGAAGAATCAGCTGTCAAAACTCTTTTCCTTAGATAAGATCATGGTATTATTCATCTACCTAGACTCTGATTTTTAAACAATATGGAGTGTTCTTGGTTTCAGAATTTCAGCTTCTGACTGAAGAATTGTAAGCTGTTTTTCCTGTTCCCTTATAAAGTTCCGTAGATATTTCTGCTTCAAAATCTCTTGGTAACGCTGCTTTGTGATCTTTTCAGAAATATCCCGTGTGTCTGCAAAAAAAAATATTAGTGTTAGCTTGTGCTCATAGGGGATGTTTAGTCTATATTTATATGGGACTTGTCCTGAGGTTATTCCAAGTTCTGTATAAAATAGGCAAGCATTTTTAAAAAGGCTCACAGCTGGGGCTTAAGAGTCTTTATAGTACTGAATAAAGCAAAATATCTCAAAACGGCACTGGGCATGCTTTCTTTCGTTTCTAGCAAGTACCCACTGTTTTGAAAATCTGTAACTGTTTTCCACTAAGTGGAAAGATCTCTGTAGTTTTCCTAACAGTGAATACCATTCTTAGTGCCACATTACTTCCTCTGTTCTCTTGGAAGGGTGGAAAGAAGCCCATTGAACAGCTCTCAGAAAAAATGAAAGCATATTGCCTAATGAAGTTATTAATGACTGTAATATTTTGACTTGAACAGTTTCAGAAATTCAGTGAATTAGCTTTGGTTACAAGAGCCACAGTATACAGGTAACTCTTCAGTAACCATGTTAGGCTTTGGCAGGAAGGACTCTGCTCATTGTGCACATGCAGTAAGAGACAGGCATTCCTTGCCCCTCAGCTGATGCTGGAGAACAGCACTGTCCAGCCTTGGAGTTACTTTCTGAACGTTCTTTGCTTGTGCCTTAAAGTGCATCCCTGGACTCACCAGCTGCCTCAAAGACATGCATCCTTTCTGACACAGAGATAAGCATTTCCTTCAGCTGCAGGCTGAGCTCGTAGTTTGCTTGCTCTTTTAGACGGATGCCCTTCTTCAGCTCTCTAACTTTTTTCTGATGGTTCTTCACATTCTTCTTGTGCAACTGTCCATTTTGAAATGAAAAAAGAAAATATATGAGGTCACAGAAAAACTGTTCAGACAAACTTATGATGAAAAGCTATAATC
Organism: Struthidea cinerea; assembly: GCA_013397865.1. Lineage (NCBI taxonomy): Eukaryota > Metazoa > Chordata > Aves > Passeriformes > Corcoracidae > Struthidea > Struthidea cinerea. Next base: position 632,202 of record VZTI01003366.1, on the reverse strand, counting down.
TTAAGCACTGTGTTGTAGCTCGATAAACTTAGGCGTATGTTGATTTGACTAGTAGCACATTCTAAGCTTTACTTTGTATAGTGTCTTTCACACACTGTATCCCAATATGATTATGGAGTTCTAATTTAAGGAGCAGCCAAGGAATAAAGAGGTGTGGGTCAGGAAGAGAGATATATTAATGATAAAACTTGAAAGGCAAAGGGAGAAAAGGAAGTAAATGGAATCAGTGAGTTAAGGACATGCTCTTGGCTGCTGGGAGCTGCTGATGCTGATGGATGGGCTGCAAAGGGACAAGATAAATACTAAAGCTTGAAGAGGAAGAGGAGGCTGATGCAAACTAGGACAACTTGGAAAATCTAGGGGAATCACTTAAAAACAAGGACAGTCATAATTTGAATGATGAAATAGATGAGATAGCCAGCAAATCAGATTGTTGTGTCTCTTATTTTGAATACAGGGAGCAGGGATACTTTGAACAGGCTGGTGCTCTTGAAGAGAAACATTAAACAGTGAAGACTGAAACAATGCTTCATTAGAACTGGAAGAGTGACTTTTATAGGTGGTGCTGTGTAAGAAGTGATTAGCGGATCTGCATTCAGATGTTCAGGATAGGAAAGTATTTAATTCCAGTAGCAGAGCAAGTAGATTTCTCTCCATAGGCTTGATCTCTGCAGCAAGCCATCTATGATGACTGCTTCCAAACACTAGAGAACTGCTGCTGTAGACAGCACAGCTCAAGTTGAGGAAACTGTTGAAAGCCAGATGTGCAAATACATGAGATATATATATATATATATATCTGTGTGTGCTATTATGGCTGTACTCCAACAGTCCTTGAGTTAGCATGCCTATATCAGTTGCACTTACTCTTTCAAACACCTCTTGCTAATGAAGGCAAGGAGCTGCATCTAAACTGAGGGTGTGTCTTTCAGATGTGGTGGTTCACTTAGGATTTACCTTATCCATGACACCAAGACTCTGCTCCATCCCAGCTAAGTGCTGAGTGATGTGGGTGTCGTAGTTCTGCACGGTTAGGAACTGAAGAAATAAAACCAGAAAGAAATTATCTTATGCCTCAACATTCTCAACAATTCCACCCTTCTATAAAGAAAATCATACTGTGTGAAACTCAAAAATCTAGAATTCTGCAGTGGTAAAGCTTACTAGTGATCATAAATGGACATTGTAAGGATACTCTTGGATGCTATGTGAGTACTGGACTGTTAAAAAGGATGTTATCTATTACATATTTCTAATGGAAACAAGGGCCAAACAAGTATGCTGAGATTGTCAAAAGCCCCAATCTATACTTTTGTTTCTAATCTAGTCTAAGATAACACAGCTGGAGGCCTAAGACAGTCTGTCTTTAGGCTAGAGAGGAAAATTATTTTCTGTCTAATGGCTTCCTAGTCATTCTTACTTTTTTTTATTGTTCTATCTGCATAGTAATTGAGATTTCAGAGAAATTATTGATTTTTGCCTTGAGCACACTGCTACTAAAATACCTCTTTATCAAATGACAAATGGTAAACCCCATAATGCTTTATGGATCTGTAACGGGCAGTAGACAGGTTTCTGTAGATGTAGATTCATCCTCCCAGAGTACTGTCCCACCAAAGTGACAGATAGAACTCTGTGGACTGTTGTAGTTAGAAGAGGAGAAGCAGGAAAGACCCAGAAGGCTCCTTGCCTGCGGAATTAAACTTCTTTCACTCACTGTTTCATTAACAGTCCTCATTCCAGATGTTCTCAGGTCCTTGCCCACACACATTTATCTAAGCCATCTTTCCTTCCATTCCTGTTGGGGTATTTCTTGCCTTGTCTTTCCCACTAACCCCATATTTCTACTCAAAAAGTGACTTAAGTCAAGCCCCTCAGAGCACTCAAATTCTGATTAAACTGGTAAATGCCTTTGCTATGGGCAGTTTAACTCTCTCTGAAGGGTGAGAGTTCTGCTCATCAGTTAATGAAGTCTGAGCTAACGGCAACACTGGTGATAAATTTGCCACAAGAATTTTTCAGTGCATTGTCACATCACCTCTTTGGAAAGCTGTTCTGTTGACTGGAGTTAGTTATGAAAGTCCTGTGGCTGTGATTCAGAGCAAGCATTTGGAGAGCAGCAAAACAAATGAAGATTAAGCAAAACGTATGGTTTGAATTTTCTTTCAATCTTTTGATTGAATTGCAATATCCTTACCTGCTGTCCAACACTTTTCTTTTTCTCTGTGCTTTATAGCTGTTCCCACTGCTGTATTTCCAGCCTACCCATCCTCGAACATCCCTTACTCCAAACCTTTATGCCACCCACATCATCACCACAAGCCTGTAAGATTTCCCTGCAGTCTTCTACATTCCATACTGCAATACCCTCAGACTTTCCCTATAACCTTTCTTCTTCTTCCTCCTTTCTTCTCCCAGCAGTATCCTTGGCTATGTCCCACAACCTTTACCTCTGTTTCCTGGCCTGCCAGCTGGGCTTGTTCAAAGCTGTGTCGGTTCTGACATGCTGGCCGGCTGCCCACTCTTGCCTGCCAGGCATGGCAAACAATTCCCTGTTCTGCTGCTGGGCCAGCAAAGGGCAGTGAGAGGCTGGGACTCCGTGAGGCTCCGGAAGGAGCGCTCAGTGTCTGTGTAGAGCGAAGTTACGGTATTTCTGTGCGATACCAGATGGGGGCACCTTAGACCTTCCACTTAAAAAGGATGCTGCTCGGTTTAAAAGATCTGTTCTTTGTGGCTGCAAAATCCTGATTCCTTATTCAACGCCAGTTTTGAAACAGTAATACTTAGACCTAGTTTTGCCTTAATTTACACTTGAACATCCCAAAGAATTTCATCACTGCTCAATCTCATGAGTAAAACTTCCCTTTGAAAGCTGAATTGTTGACCTATTAGGCATCACATTTCTCTGGTAATAAGAGACTTAGAGGTATAAATATAAACGATCTTTCTTACAGGTATAGGCAGCATAATTTTCTGCATATAAAATATAAATTAGAGAAAGCAACTCACCAGCTGGCAATCTTTTGAAATAGGTAGTATTACAATATCCCGAGCCTTCTCTGTCAGATCTTGTATCTGCATTTTCATTTTCTTGTGTTCCCATTCCAGCTGTATTATCCCTTTAGAGAAGTCTTTAAATTCTACCATGGCAGTAATTTTTTTTTCTCCTTGAGCCTAAAAATGAGATAAATCTTAATTAACACACTTGGCAGATTATGGAATAATTGTTTGGAAGAAGAGGGGCAAGCTTCCAAAGTTATAATTTTAGTCAGCTAAACATGCTACACTGCAGTCTCTCTCCAGAATTTCCCCCAGATTGTTAAGGAAGTTTGTTCTCTTTTATGCTCTGTGTCACAGCCTTGGATCATAGAAATAGATGAAGAAAATGACAACTAACCTCTCCCTCCATCTATCTATCTTATATAAGAATGGAAAGGCATTTTAGGTCTACAAAATACAAGCTTGCTCTGTTTAAGGTATTTTGCAGATGTTACTGAAGGCTTTGTGCAGTAGCAGTAAAAGGCAATTTTTGAACAGCTAGAATGCCTAAAAAACGAACACTTCATGAGGGTATGAAAAACTGTTCTAAGTATCATCACCAATTTCACCTTGCATAAAAAACTGTATTAATTTTTAAATTTAATGTGAGCTATTATTCAAATGCTCCTTAACATGACTGTAATTTTGCCTCAAGGGAATTTTCGGACTGGTGCCCAGGATATTAGCATATTCTGTTTACAATGTATGTGTAAGTGATGGAGTGTCTGAAGACTGTTGCCATTTCATTGATCTGAATTGTATTGAACAAACATCAAGAAAGCAGTCTGCACTGCAATCTTTACATCATGAGAAGAGACATCAGAGAATTCTTAATAGCTTCTAGATTACAATTGACCCTGCTGGTGTGTTGTAATGAATTGAAACTAGATGTCAAACTGGAGAAAAAGCAGAGCCCCTGAAGGACAATACATTGGTTTAAAAAGCTTAGATTTCTTTCAGATAATGTGAATTACCGCCAGAGTGCAATTCAGTTCTTCGACAACACTCCTATTAATGAGAATAGCATCACTGTAGTCTGGGACCTCAGTACTTTCCAATTCCACCTGTCCTTGTTTTAGCAAAAACTGGACCATCAAATTCTGCTGAAGCTTCATCTTCTCCTCCTTCAGCCTAAGATGGCAGAAAACAGAAACAGCGTTTAGTGATTTCAACAGGATTATATAAATCCTCCCATGATTCTCAATGGTTACATTTATTACATAATGGTGGTATGTCCATGTAGGGCTTACTCTTTGACAGCCTGTCTTCTGTTTGCTGCTAAAGTGACTACAAAATCTGCAACTTATGGTATATGTATACATGAAGTTTTCAACCACTGGATTCAGTTAAACATACTCTAGCAGATGTTCTGAGGGAAAATGTTATTACTGAAAAGAGATCTTAATATCAATTGAAAAGAAAACAGAAGAAACTTCCAGCCAGCACCCATTTTCCTGTATATTTTACTTTGGGATTTGGTCTTGAATGATAACGAATGTGAAAATTATGTTATGTACATGAAAAAATGAAATATTGCAGGTTCCAGCAACAATGAAACCTAGATAAAAGAGTGTTGGAGAACAGAGATGTGTAATTTTGTTTGTAACTTTTGGTTTTGTGTTAGTGGAGTATTAAAAGTTAGCTGAACATAGGAAAAGACACAAAATTACCAAGTGAGTTCTTGGAAAATGTTCTCTAATTCTGACTTCATCTTCTCATTTTCATCCACTCTTCTCCGGAGAAAGGCCTGCATCTCTGCCAGCGCTAGGGCCTTCCATTTCACCTAGGCAAGCAACATTGTGACATTCCCAACTTCTTCAACTTTGTCAGTATGTCAGGGCAAGCCTGACAAGGACAGAGAAGACAAGTTCCTAAGAAGATATCTGTATATATAAATATGCAGCCTGGTATTTTGAGAATCTCAGTACCGCATATGAGACATAAAGGTGACAATCCTTGTACTCTGTTCAGAAAATTATTTGTTCATATATGCATAGTTTATTCACTTGAAGGGAAATCATATTTGCTTCTCTTTTGGTCAAATTTCATGTATCTCTGATAATTCAGATTTATGCATTCATGCTTTTATAATGAACAAATATATTGCTAGAAATAATTGCTCTTTGTATTCTAGAAAAATATTGAAATGCATTGGTGCAAGTGAAGAATGCTAATGGAAGAGGATGACTTCAACAGGTAATGGGAATCAAATACCTTACAGATTTTTTTGGCATGGATAGAGAAAAGGAAAATGATATTTTTTTATTTTTAATGAAACCATATCAAGATCACAATCATTCTGATCAAATCCATCCATATTAATATGCTAATTTTTCCTCTGAAGAACAACTCAGCTAGAACAAGAGAACAGGTTTCCCAGTTATTCTGAACTGATGTGGCCAGAAGAAACTCTCAAAGGCCAATGTAGTTTATGTATCCTGAATTTCACCATTAGCTTGGCCATACATGATAACTCCACTTAAGACTCAAAAATATCAAGAAGTATATGGGCAAAATAAAGAATTTTACGTACCAACTCCTCACTCTCCATTTTATTTCGTCTAGCTAGACAAAAACGTTCCCACACAGACTGGCCTAAGCCACTAGGCATGTGCTCAGGACTATCCAGTTCATCCATGGCTTTCATTAAAAGGGAAAGTGCGTCTTGGTAATCCTCAGGTGATCCCTTCACATAGGGGTTAGCTGTGTCAAGGAGGGTTTCTGTCCATGGGGTCCTAGTGCACACACACAGCACAGACAGGATGTACTTCTTGTTTTCTCTTGCATAGAAGCAGGTCACAAACAACTAAGAATGTTTCATGCTCTCAATCTCTTGCAAAAAAGCAAATATATAAGACTACACAAAATAAGAATATTGCCTTGGAAACTGATGATTATTTAGATTGCATTTAAAATAGGTTTTGTGGAGTGAATAAGGAAATGTATATTCAAAATAGCAATTGTTAGCATGATGGGAAATTAGCTATTGTTAACTATCCAATAAAAAGCAGGCAATATGATTTAGACTACTAGAATAAACAGTATTCTCATTCTTGACTCATGAGAAATATTAGTATTTAAACAATGGAATCGGAGGGGATCTTACTCTGGCCGATGCTTGTAAAGTTGTAAAAGTTCATCAAGGAGATCCTCAGGTATATCAGCAAACTCCTTTATAAAACCATGTTCCAGGCTCTGGGGGTGGGGAAGAAAGCTTTCTTGCTATCACAATATCATTTTTTAAAAAAGCATCAACATGCTGATATCGTGGAAATACAGGATACAGTGCTTTTCCAAGCGCTCCCAAACATCATGGGAATCTGCACTGTTTCATAAATTCTTCAATTTAAAGGACACACAGTGTCCTTTACTACCTAATTTCATTGATCAGTGAGTTGACCAGAACTCTTGCTTACAGAGAAGTACTTTCTTCTCATTATCAAGACACAACATTAACTTTTAACTTCTGAACCTCCTTGTGTTTCCAAGAGTCTCACCTTGTCTTCATGTATTGCGTCTTTATAGGGGCCTGTGTAAGCCTCAACACCATTTTTTGCAGTCAGGATTTTTCTTGCACTCTTGACCTATAGTAAAACCAAAAGATTTCAGGAATGAGACAGCCAGCAGAAGCACTGAATGGCTATTCACACACACTGATAAAGCTGACACTTCCTTATTTCTAGAGAAAACCTTGTGAGCTACTTTTAGTAACCATATAGTGCCTTCTTCAGGGGTCACTTGTAGATACTGCTAGAAGATGAAGGGCTGTGAAATGAACCTAGCTGCTTAAGAATGTAACAAATTTGTGTAAGAAATGCTTAAAAGCCTTTTGAAACATTGAATGTAAGGACATATGTTGATACTTTTTTTCCACACAGATTTTCTTTTACTTTCATGTCATCTCAGGTAAGACCAGTCAAAAAAAATCTCAAATGTGGAGAGTTCTTAACTTTAGAATGCAATTTCCCCATTGTCATGGCAGAGTTCTGCTATGTGCCAAGATACTAAAGTCATGTTTTATAGACGCTGTTAAATGCTAATACTCTGCTGGGGAGACAATTTTGATGTATTTGACAGTTTCCAGGGACCAAAAGTTGCACCAATGCGACCATTTAGAAAATGAAAAAAAAAAGTATTTTGAAAAGTGTAAGCTGGTGTACGCTTGGCTTCAGACGACTTTAAAACTAGTCCACCCAATTCAGTGGTAGGGTTTAGGTGCCTGTTTGGAATCCCTCCCTGCAGCTCACAAAGTGCTGCTGGCAGCTCCAAACACAGTGCTCTGCACAGGTTGAGCAGGAGATCTGACATGTGGAGGCAGCAGAAGATTATCTGTGGACTCATGAACAGCTCCACGAAGACAAAGTGGGCAAATGGGTTAATACTGTCCCAAGAGCCAGAACCAACCTGCAGACTACCACAGTAAGAGACTTGCATTGAAACCCACATCTACTACTGTGCTGTCCAGGCTTTTGTTCACTTCTGTGGGATTAGACAGGAATGGATAAACTCTTCAGGAGGTTAAACTGGTTGATAAAACTATAAACACTTTGTATTCTATGGTATGTTCTGCTTCCCTGGTCAGCTACTCTCACTCTGTCTTACGCTTTGAACTGGCAACGCACATCAGCATGGCCCTAGCCTGCATGGGACACCTCAGTGAAAAACGTGGTGGCATTACACATTCTTTGTGCATCTTCCTGTCATAAGTCCATCATAATTGGTACTTCCAGCTTGATACCAGGTACTAAAGAATATTATATGTAGCAAACAAATAGCAGCATGCCCTTCTGAATGTATGAAGTTTTACCAAAGAACTCCCGATGAACCGAGCTGAGTACCTATTAAGAAAACCAGATGTATTTATAATGTATGTCACCAGTACAAGTTGGAAAAAACAAACAATGACCCTGTAAATTGTCAGAAAGTCCTTTATGGCAAGATTTTGGTTTGGAAAGAGCAGACTTCACAGGAAACTGTACTGTAAACACTACATTACTCCTAACAACAGCATTCCAAATGATAACTTACTTTTTCTTTCTTCTTTTTTGTAAGGAATTTATGAAGTCCAGCTTCTCTGGTGTCCAACTCTTCATCCAACAGTAAAGCATAAATGAGATTGACTATTTTTAGTTCTTCCTGTGAAATGATTGTAATAAAAAAAAAAGTTAACATTTCTGCTGCACAGAGGCAGAGTTGAAAAATTAATGCTTTTTGCAGGACCTGGTAGATGACCATCTCTGATTTCACTTTCTTTTCAGAGAGTTTGCAGACACTCTCATCAAAATTTTGTGTTGTTTCCTTGATGGAATCTTCAAGTTTCTTCCATTCATTTCTCAGAAACTGGGGAAGGGAAGGACAAAAGCAGCAATATTACATCTGGAGGAAAAAATAATTTCTGATGTCTTTCTCGATAAGTATCTATATATATGAGATGATGGAGAATGCACAATATGGAACTGTATAATTCAGCCGAAAGGCCACAGAAATTACTTGTTTGGAAAGAGTTTTGCCAGGCTACGTTATGTTGTTCCAATACCACTTTGAAGAATAAATATAATTGTATTATTTGTGTATGGCATCAGCAACTCTGGGAATGGAACCTGAAAAACACATTTCAGAAATACTGGTACATTTGTGAAGAAAAGTTACCTTAGGCTATCACAAGTTTTTACCCATAGTAATTGTTGTAAGAGGAGACTGCCTAATTCTACTGTCTAAGGTACGATTTATTTAATATGCCACATGATCCTTGATGATCATTTATTCTTAGTTTAGCCTGTCTATTAGTATTCATTTTTAGAAGTTGCTTCTGAGAAAGATGGGAAGCTTTGGTCATGAGCACTGTGAACAAATACATCTTTTCCTCATTTTAACTTACCTCTCTGTACTCTTCTTTGTCTTCATTCAGTTCCTTAACTTTTTTCTCATAGTCTTCAAATGTTTTCTTTTCTTCTTCACTCCAAAGATCCTCAGGTCTGGATATAAAAGAAGGTGGAGGAATATCCTAGAAGTATTGAAGAAAAATATGCTTAAAAAGCAGTATTAAGTCTACATCAGCACATTAACAAACTACAGCATGCACTAAATTTAACGGAAGGTATTTCTTAGTAAGGTACAAGTCACAGTAACATAAATATTCTGTTGCTCTGGTCTGTTACTTGCACTAGTAATTTTAGTGTATATATTGTGCTAGACTCACTGGCTTACAGGAATTCACTACTGGATCTTGTAAAATACAAGTATTTGGTACTCAAATACTACTGTCAGTACAAGATGCACCTCATTTTCTGTCTCAGAACCCCAAATCTAACTCCACGCTAACGTAAACTTCTAAGTGGAGTCCTAATTTTTCAAAACAGATCAATATCAGAGGAGTGCTTAGGTCTGCCCTACCCTTTTTCTGAAGTGTGAAGAGGCACTCCTTCAGGTCCCTTCCTTCCTCTACTGCAGTACTATCTATATTTGCTGAGTTAAATGAGTGTTTTTCTGTAAGATCACAGCCATGGAGGATAGACCCTTCCCCCAGCAATATAGTTGTTACAATGGTAATATATTAGATAGATGCAATGATGATACATTAAATAGATGATGTTCCTACAGTGTTCCACTGTGATAGGAACAGGTGTTGATGGGTAAATCATACAGGCAGTAGAATCTTGTGGTATTTTTTTGTGTATGCTCTCTTATGGAGCCTATCTGGTCATAATGCAATTCTACAGTTCTCCGGCTTTCTTGTGTCACTGAGGTTGGAGATATTTGCTAGTTGAATTTCACATTGCCATAAGAGCCCACAAGTCTCCTAAAGGACACAGCAGAAACACATCTCACCATTTTCAAAACGTCTTCCCTCCTGATTTCTAGCACTCCACCCATCATGTCATCAAGAGCACGTAGTCTTTCATCATCCTGGGAAGAACCACAAAAAATACTTGAAGGTACAAAAGAAGTGTAGCAATTGCAAGTTTTGGGGACGATAACAGTGTTCACCTCTAGATTATTCAGTGTGTCACTAGTAGATTGATGCTCTTTGGGGATGTCTGTGAAACATGCCAGAAGTTTCAGAGTTTTTTCTAGTAAACAGATGTTCATATGCCAGATAACTTACTAAAACTGCCATTTTGGTAGTTTTGGAAAGAACACATAGGCATAGGGTACTCCTGGCCAACTGGCAAGCTATGATGAAGGAAGCTGTAGTGTCACTGTCTTACTGTGGATCTGTTTTGGGGCCAGAACCATCTTAGTTTTTTTACAGATACATTTTAAAGCCAGAGGAAAGCACTATGGTCTCCTACTCTGATCCCTGGAGAACAGAGGCTGCTCAATCAACAAACACGTATCAAGCACAAAGCTCCTGATTGAGCAGTAGCATGAATTTGGACATGTATCTAGTTCCTAGCCACCTGATACGGTATTTTAAATTGCCCCTAAGCACATGTTTAAAAACTGTGAGTCTAACACTATCTTTTCTCCCCCCAGCTGACCTATGTAGTTCTGACTGTAACCAATAATAAGAGGGAAAAGGCACATATCGTTACCTACCAGTTTAAATTTATTCTCCCATACTACATTACTGGCATGTTTCAGTGCTGCATTAATTAAATAAGCCTAAGCAGAGACAAAGGCCTGTAAGAAGGATACTACTGTAATTACCGTAGCAGCAAGGCGTCTTTCCATTTCAAGCTTAGCCAGCAATTCTAATTGCTCTCTCTCCTCTTGAGTCAAGTATTTCTCAGCTTTAATCTGAAGGAAGAAAATGAGGTTCATATCAGGGTTCTTTTCTCCAAACGTGATGACATGTGGACTAAGGACTTTGGAAGAATGGTGGTCCTGGTTTTGGCTGGGATGGAGTTAAATTTCTTCCTAGTAGCTGGTACAGTGCATCCCCTGGCCTTGGGATTGGTATGTTGGTGGTGAGCAATTGTTTATCATTTGCATCAGTTGTTTTTCCTGGGTTTTATTTCTTTCTCTTTTTATTATTTTCCTCTTAATTACATTTATGATTATGTTTTCATTTCATTAATTACATTATAATTATCATTGTTGATGTTATTATGATATTTTATTTCAGTTATGAAAATGTTCTAATCTCAACCCATGAGTTTTCTCACTTTTACCCTTCCAGTTCTCTCCCTCACCCTGGTGAGAAGGGGCAGTGAGCGAGCAGCTGTGTGGTGCATAGCTGCTGACTGGGGTTAAACCATGACAATGGTGTAATACAAATTCTGAATGCTTTCTCTGTCTCTGCTCTATGACAATATTCCTCAAGATGAAAATTCTCCTTTTGTACAGCTACAAAAACTACATTTAAATATCCTAAAATATAAACCACCATCAGTTTTGTTGATACTAGCTGTTTTGTGCATGCCTATTCTTACAGTGGGATAACATGGACTGGTGAGAGAACAAAGAGAAATGGGAAAAGATTGACCACACGAGCAGATAACATCAGTGGAATATATTGCATAAGAAATATGGTATTTCTTTGTAAATAATTAATTGAATTTTTAAGTACATTACTAAGTATGCTCTGATATTTAGATTTTTAGTTGGAAACTACTTTGTTTCAAAATGGCGCTCAGAGAAAACAGAGAAACCCTTAACTATGGAAGCAGTTCCTGAAAGCCCGGTTTGAATGTCAGGAACAAAGAATTCCTACCTAATTTATGGGCCTTTTGAAAACTTTTAACATCAATAAATTAATTTTCTATACATTTTATTTATTTCAGATTGACTTATTAAGTCTTTTCTCCGTAAAAAAGAAAGGGAAGAAAATGAGGGAAAAAGATGATTTTAAGTATACAGATATATCTGCTTTAAGGTTTTTCAGTACTGACGCAGTGTCTGGAAATGCAAAGAATTAGAGAACTGGATTTGAACGGGTGAAATAGAAAGATGCATTCTTCAGACACCTCTGAATCCTGAACAGTGAGCGCTCGCTCTGGCATCTCATCATCTGTAAGGACTGGCTCCCACACTTCCACTTGAAGTTCAAGCTGTTCCAAGATTTCTCGGATCTTCACGTTTGCTTCTTTCACTCGTGCTATCTCCTGCTCCTTTTGTTGTACAATTACATCAAATTCCTCATTAAAAGCAGTTTTCACTTTGTAAATGACATCCTGGAATACCAAAAAAGGAAACAGCAGTACTGTTCAGGTCATATCCATCCATGTTTATACTACTCCTCAAGCCATCAGAATCATAAAAGTGTGTGTTTGTGTGTGTGATAGGGAGATAAACTGGTAAACCCTGTTTGTGAAAATCCTAAGGGCAGAGTTCCAGCTTAGTTAAATGGAGTTGGACAGATGATCTCTTTTTGCCTTTTTTTTTCCCCTAGAAATTTTTATTCATTTTCTTCTACATATTTGGCTTTTAAGAAAGAATCTGAAAGAAACATGCTGCTGCCAAAGTTAGACTAAAAAATCAGGCTGTCCTCTGTTTGGTTTTTTTGGCCCTTTTCAGCTGAAAGAAGGAGGAGCTTCAAAGAAAAAAACATGTAAATCTAGAGACTGTAAATCATAGGTGCAAGAAGGGAGAGCAAAGGATATACTTTCCTGATGCAACCTGCAGTTTCAACATGCTTCCATGTGATTCTCTGACATATGTAAGTAAAATGTGTCCATTAAACAAACAAACATTGGAAACTGACTTTTTAAGAACACCTCAGACCTTATAATAATTTAAAAAAGCATTTATTCTGAGTGGATAAAGTCTTCTTTTAGCACAAATAATTGATCTCAACAAAGAAAAGTAGAACTTTAAGAGGGTAGCATATGTCTCTCTTACTGTGTCAATTTACTAAAATGCACCGTGAAAAGGATACAGATACCCTGAAATTGGATAACCATTTTCATACAATGTTGTTCTTCCAAACCCAAGCTGGCAAATCCACAGCACTATGTGCATTTATCAGCTTTTGTCTCAGTTACTCAGAGACTGGTGCAACTCTCCATTGTTTAGTGCCAGTATGTCCAAAATCTAACAGTAGCTGTGACTGCTGTGAAAACCAACAGATATGAGAGTGTCACTGCAGTAAGACAAATTTCAGAAGATATCACCTTCAATAATATTGTCTGATTGAGTTTCTGCTCCCTGGTGTGCAAGTCACATTGATGGTATAGGGTAGATGTGTCCCCCCCATACTGACAGCTCAGGCTTCCATTTAGGCAGTGAGATGCACCATCATCAGCCACTTCTTCTGCTGCCTTCTCTCCTCCTTGCTCAGATAAAGCAGTCTCAGAGTCAACCTCAAGATTTTTCTTCTGAGCCTGCATGTCACAAACATGGCAACTGTGTTAGATTTGTACACAATCCAGATGAAAAAAATTCTAGAGGCTGTATTCTTCAATTAAGCTCAGTGATCAAAATAATACAAGTTGAAATGCTCATATCTGGAATATTGGGTCCATTTGTAGGTTCCCCATACAACACTGGGAATACTGAAGCAAGTCCAGTGATAGGCCACTACTATGAGTAGAGATTTTAAACATTTTACATGTGAGGACAGACTGAGAGAACTGGAATTGTTTACCCTCAGGAAGGAGAAGGCTTGGGGGGTTCTTTTTCCTGTGAGGTTTGTCAAACGTGAGAAAAGGTAGCCCAGAGAGGTTATGGATTCTTTCACCATGGAGATATTCCAAGCCTCACTGGACACAGCCCTGAGTGTGGAATGGAGCCCAGCTCCAGGAATGTTGGACTAGGTAAACTTCCAAAGGGCTCTTCTAACCCCAGCTATTCTGTGATTATTTAAGACTAATACATTTTTTTTAGCAACATTTCATCTTTATTTCTAATTTTAAATTTTTTGGGCCAACTTCAACAGCAAGAAAATGGGCCTTAGGAATGTAACTAGATAAAGAACTGATAAGATGCCAGCTCAAAACATCATGATCTGTACCTTAAGATCAGCTGTCTCAGTCTTCTTTAACTGGAGAACTTTCTTCAAAGTTTCCAGCTCTTCTTTACTACGTTCCTTCAGTGGATAATTACTCACTTGACAATCCATATGGAAGCACTGCTCAAATTTAAAATACAAAAAACCCAAAGTAAGAAGTTCTTCAGAATGCTTCTATCAGTGCATTTGTTCAATACCTGAATGCTAAACAGTTACAAAGGCTTCTTAGAATCAGGAATAAAATTGAGGATCAGTTAGTACAGACAATATATTAAATACAGTTTCTAAAAATAATCTATGGAAGTGGTCTCTTTATCCGTCTTTATCCACAGAATTAAACCAGAACTAGTATTTTTTTGTAAAATGACTTGCTCTTTCACTACCCTTGGGATAATCCAGTATCATCAGTTTGACTCATTTCTCTCTGTTTACAATAGGCAAAATCAAGGTTAAGTTTTGCCTTTATGTTCTGTGTAGCAGAAGTCATACGGACTGCACAAAGAAAAATAGTGTTTACTTCTCCTTTTAGCAATACTGTGTAAATATATTGTCTGAGATCAAGGAATTAAAGTGTATCCTATTTGCTAACCAGAACCCTTTTCTACCTTAGAAGGTAAAATCAGCGAGGCTCAGACAAAATGAACAGAATAAAAGATTTCCCTGAGCCCTGGGAAGAAGTAAAGTTTTTCCACACCATAAGCAAATCAGAAACGCATTATTTTGTCTCAGTACCTTAAGGAATAAATAAACTACTGCAGAAAATGTCTTAAAAAGCAGAGGTTACCTTAACTGCACGCCCTTTTACACACATAACATCCCAGCACTCATATTTGATTAAATCCTGCAAATAGCAGTAGGATAAATTCTCCATCTCAATCTCCTTCCTTGCCTTTCAAGATACAGAAGAGAAAATAACAAGATGTGATGCAAAGTAACAAGATATGGACAATTTGCATTAGTATTGAAAGAAAACTAACAGATGAAATGAATTATCAATATTTCATCATCTTAGACTATCACTACCATCTTCTCCAAAAACTATATTGCCTAGTACTGAAGGCATCATTTTCTGCGTGACAAAAAGCATTCTAGAACTTAAGCAACATGCCCAAGGCCACAGTGTGAGATTTATAGTTTCTGGCATAAACCATATTCCAACGTGCATTGCCTGCATCAGCAGGTTCACCTGCTTCAAAAAGTGACTTTAAATACTTTTCCGTTTTTCTGCTTCTCAGCAGTGAACAGCAGCTTTGAGATAATCCTCTGTTATTCACTCATTTTTCTCCTTCCCACTGATAGTTTAAAAATGTTCCCCCATTTTGCCATACCCTGGCCACGTCTTGTTCAGCCTCTTCTTGCACTCGTTCCTGTTCTTCTAAATCCAGGTTGAACTCCCAGTGCTCGAGTTTCTCAATGTCTGGCACCTGCTCATTTTCATGCATCATTTTCTGAATCTGTTTTTCAAAAAAATAAATATAAGGAATAAAAGTAATTTGAGTGTGAGTAGGGGAAATGCTATTTTTAACACTACAGAACTTGGTATCAGAGAAAATTATTTTAATTACCTGCACTTTTAACTGCCTTATGGGAAGAAACAGAAGAAAAAGGAGAGGACAGTATTTTCTATAATGGAAGGTTGTTAGGCAGAAATAAGCCTGCTGAGGGGACAGATATAGGTATAAGACACAAGGTATAAGGTTGGTACAAAGTATTCATTTGGAGCAAAGGAATCTAAGAAGCATAGTAGCTCCTGGCAGTTTCAGCACTGGTCCCTGAAGAAACACATCTCTTTAATACCTGTCTGCTCAGAGTTTATGACAAAAATGTAGCTGAGCACTAGAGCTCACAGCCATAAAGAAAGCGTTCTCGTAAACAAAACTGGGAAGCTGAGCCATTACCCTTGTAAGAAACTCACAGTTTCACGCAGCTTTTTAATTCCCATTTGCACCTCTTCCTTCTGGTTAGCAAATCTCCGAGTGTCTTCTCTCATAACCTGACATACAACAAATGTATTGTTGAAAGACAAAAAAAAAGGCAAGAGAAAAAAAATACTGAAGTAATCTAAAGGAACATTTTCTGTACAGAAAATAAAATGCCAGAGGGGTTAATACCTGAAACAGACACAACCCTTATTCAATAGGATAATCCTTAGAATTGCACAAGAGAAAACATATTTTACAGTCAGGTCACATTGTAAACTGGTTGTACAGGAATAGCGCTTGGAAAAAGGAAAATACTAAAGAAAGACGTAATTACAAGTGCAATGCTTACAGACACATTGAACTGCATAAAGCCTACTGCCAGAATTTTTTAATCCTTAGATTTTTCATTGTTGAAAATTTTCACTGCTTTCATTTTCGTTGAGTAACCTGCTTGGTTTCTGGTAATAATCTTCTGTGCAACTTTATGACATTTAGAATAAAAAAGTCTTTATAAGTTTCTAAACGAAGTGAATTTGTCAGGCTTTTTTTCCCTTGCTTTTTTTTTCTTTACTCCTGGTGTAGAAGTGCTCTTCTGGTCTTCAGAGCTCCCATTGTGCTTGGCATGTTCTCTGATGTGTTTATAACCTTGGCTTAGAATTTCTAAAAGTCCAGATCACAATGGTTAAAGAGAGGTCCAAATGTGAGAAAAGCTTTTGAAACTAGATCCCGTCACAGCAAATACCTTAGCACCCCAAGTAACTCACGACCCTTGAAAACTCTGGCTCCGATCAGTACTGGTTCTGTGAAAGTACCTTCTGCATTTTCTGGCCTATCCATGTCATGTCATTGGTATTCATGACATTTCCATCTTCTTCTGTCACCTCTACATTGGAAGGTTTCAGTGGTGCCTCCTGAAATTAAGGATATAAACATCTAGCTCAGGTACTTAGAGAGAGAGTGAAAGAAAGATGGAAATTAAAGAAAAAGTGGACTCCCATTAGAAACACGACCAGCACCACCACCACCAGATAGTGTTACATTTTTGTTGCCTAACCAGTCCCCAGATTTGATCCTGCAAACCCTTGCTATTGTGCAAAGCCTTTTGATTCAGATGACTGACTGGACTCATCTCTGTAATCACAAGTTTGATTGATTCCAATGGAAAAATATAGAATTAGTAACACACAATGTATAGCAGTAACATCTCACTGCGAATGACACATAACTTCACATGAGGAGAAACTGACTTTCAGAGTTTTCTGTGGCTTAGGAAACCAAGTGAAACTGAAGATGTGAATGTCATCTTCCCATAAATATTCCATTTCTTTGATAGTACTCTTCCACAAATTACTATTTAAGCATAATCAGCCTATCCTCAGGGTTATTCTTCCACTTTGACAAAAGGATCAGTATATTAAGGACAATTTTTATCATGTACAATTTTAGGATAATGATCAAACTTTTTTCCCCATAAAAATAAAGAAAACACATTAAATTTCTTTACTGGAAGTGATTTTGATGTGGATTCTGGGTCAAACTTCAATTCTGGCATAGATTTTAAAAATGAATTTTCATCTGAAGTAGACTTGTTCAGTATTTCAAGGAGAGATTGCCAGTAAAGAGCAGCTTCCTCAACTTCAGTTTCTTTTATCTCCCTGGTAAACAGAAAGGGAACTGATGTATTTTTTGTATATTATGGAAAAGGACAAAGTGTTAAATACTCTTTATAACACAATCATTAAGTTGTTTAAAAATGCCTATTTAATATTTTTGTACTGTTTGAGTTCTAGAATTGCACAATTAAGTGAAGTCTCCACAGAAGTAAAAATTCTAAAAAATAGATTGCCCATATTAGAAATATTGCTGACAGAGTCATCTTTAATCTATGCATCTACCTGAACATTGATTTTACCACAGAAAAGCTGTACATTCAAGTGTCTCTTACTCCTCATGTCTGCTAAGAGCTCTCTACAGCCACAGTAGAATTCCCATTAAAGCTGTGATGTCTCCTTATCACTGAGTTAAAATAGTATCTCAGGAGATTACAACCCTTACATCCCCAGGGAGCCCATTCCAGAGCTGATTTGAGAATGATAAGAAGTATCACTACTGGTGATACTTCCCAGAAGATACTCCTGTATGTTGTGCTGCAATCAGACCCAAAGTGCAGTATTTTTCTGCCAGGCTGCCTCTAAAGATGAGAGGAATGATTTTATTTCTATCCAATTCTTCTTCTTACTTTGAGACTAAGACAAAGGAAGTCTAGAATCACAAGTAGATGCAAAAATTAATCTATCAGGATACAGGAAATGAAACAATCAATATTAATCTGCCACTTTATACATACTTCCACTTCAGACACACCAGGGCACAATCATTTTCACCGTTAACTAGGATGAAATTGCCATCCAGGGAGAATACCATGGATCTGATTCCCCCTCCTTGATATGACTGGCAATGCTTTTGAGCAAGTATATCCTAGAGAAGTCATAGAAGCAGTATCAGCAAATACATTTTTATAATGGAATATGTCTTTAAATTATTTTTATTATTTAAATTTTAAAAATATTTTGATGTTTCTTTATGTTTAGATAAAAGTCAATCCAAAATGGCAACATAAAGTACATAAAATACTAGGGTTTTTAAGTTTAAAAGGTTTGACTACACATGGGACAAGGTTGTAGTATATTGATTTTGCAGGAGATAAAGAACAGTAGCAAAATTATCTACACTAAGATTTACTGAAGAAGGAAGTAAGTGGTTTGTATGATTGCATACACATTCATTATAAAAACAATGGTCCTGTATAATGCTGTATCCGTTCGTGTTCAACATAAATTTTTCTCAAACACCTTCTATTCAGGTGAGGAAAAGTTTACAGTGAAGGAAAGTAATTTTCACACTTCTGTCTCACATAAATCAAACAAAGCCTGTGCCCAGACGCCCACCTACCAGAGTAGAAGTATTGTAGATAAACAAAACACCATCCTTGGCTGCTGCTGCCAGCCACTGGCTGTTGGGTGATAAACAGAGCAAACCTGATCCAAACTGATTGCTAGGAATCCTCTTTTCTGATGAATATACTGATGGATCTTCCAGCTTATTCTGCCAAACAAGCAAAAGGTTAGCAGCAGTTCAGATGATATCTATGAAATATCTATGCCATTTTGAGAAGATTAATGAGAGGTTTGTGGGTTACCACATGCATTGCAGTTTTAAACTGTTGTTGGATTACTAAGCTCAGGAACTAGTGCCATTGCTGTGCTGCTGATTTGCTTCCTCATCTCTGTGAAAGGGTCTGGATGTTTGAGCCTGGAACTTCTTGGCTCAGAAAGGATGTGACGTCAAGGAGGAATGCTGACCTTTAGAATTCACCGTTTTACTTAGCTTGACTCTTAAACTCTGGGAGACCTGTGAGCTGCAGAGAGCTGCAGTTCTTCAGCAGGCAATGACAGTGGCTTTCTGAAGCCCCCACTACTTCATTGTGAGGCTGGGCTGGGTTTGCAGCTGAGAGTCCTGGGCTCACGTAGGCTCAGCCCCTTCGGGAGCTGCATGCCCAGGTTACTCAGCAGACTGCACAAACCCACAGCTCCAGCACAGAAGCCATTTGTGAAGTGCCTACAAGCGGTGTGGATTTTAAGAACCAGTATAATAGAATAAGCACATTATTTTTGCCAGGTTTCTGAGCAAGTGGTAGGATACTAAAAGTTGATGAGTATGTATGGAATAGGTATTTTGAGTGGAGAGAGGATTTCTTTAAGATAATATCCTGTTACGTTAATTTCATCTACAGCCTTTGTTTGCTGGTATTTAACCATCACCCAAAGTAAAGCAACTGCAGAGAATTACCTCTTCAGAGAGGTGGTATTTACAGATGAAAGGCGCACAGGTGCAGTAGCCATACACAATGTTATCCTTCAATCTGACTGCTGAGCTCAAAGGGTAATCCAGATCATACTGCTCCTTTTTCAAGTCACTAGCATCAAACATTCCTTGTTCATTCACATACTTATCATTATCTAAAAGATTTACAAAAGAAAGAGGGAGAAAGAGGCATCACTACCACTAATGCAGGTGCTTTCTCTATCATTTAATTATGAAAATGATCCTCAGCAAGGAGTGAGCATGATGTAACTTTTCAGGGAAGAGATTGGGAATTAATTACTTAGATTTAACACCAACTCAGTGAGTTGTGCTGATGTAGCACTGCAGTGAACCAGAGCAATAGCTCTACTGGCTCTAAAGAAGTACTAGAAACAGTTTAACCACAGTGATGTGACAATTTGCATACACTAATTTACTCTGCTTCTTGAGTATTTCATCAACAGTGCTAATTAGTTTGCATGCAGGTTCACGTCACCACTGCCTTCATCGAGAACTTATTTTTGGAATCTCTGCCATGAGGAACACACAGCCTGGGTGGTATTGGTTAAAACACTGCAGTTCACATCTTCAAAAGGGCATTTTATTCTTTTTGGTTCCCTAATTTGAGTTTTAAAGGGACACCTGAAATTAAGACTGACAAGGCACCTGATATAAAACTGAAATGAAGACAATAACTGCAGATCTTCAGCAACTTTGAAAATAAAGCCCCGTTTTGTATGTCTAAAAATAGGCACAAAAAGAATCCAATATTAGAGTATTTAAAGAAAATACTAACTTTGTTGAAAACCACAAAACTACTTTTTGAAAAGTTTGTAAAATGTAAGGCCTTTTAAAAATTAAATGTAAATAACTTGAAAATATGACACTAGGCTTGTTGCCCTAGAAAAAGTTAGTATATATTTCAATTCTTACCTGTTGCAATTGCTGAAGACAGATGAAAAATTTCCAGTCGTGCTTGTTGGACCTCTGCTACATTAAGAAGTACCATCACTTCAACTAAGTCATTCTTTAAGTCAGAAATTACAGAAAGGTGGAGCACTTCATGTGCCAGTACTGAAGCAGGTAAGAACATCAATGGAAATTGTTACTGAAGCATGGTAACCTTGTTTTCACTAAGCTATCCTGTGACACAAAACGAGATCCCAGTTCGGAATATAGCTCAGCTCAGGAGTGCTGCATGCACTCAGCTCCGCTTGCGGCACTGGGTGCTGGGAATCCCCAGGCACCAGCTCATTATCATTACATTGAACAGTCAAATCTGAATTTACCTCCAGATTGAATTGTAGCAATTTTGAGGCTGTCTGCTGATAACTGCCAGATAAAGCACAGAAAAACCCTCCTCTAACGAGCCATCCAGACAATGATCAGGCAAATTACAAAAATTATTTAAGGAGATATAATTCTGTTTGTTAAAATGATTAAAATGATAATATAATGTCCCTTATACTTAAAATTATGGTGAATATCGATATACACAGATATTATCTGTAGGAATACTGTTTTTGGAAAAATAAATTCACAAATATCAAATTTTTTTGTGAGTTCAAATTCATCATATTTTATTCCTTACTATCAATCAGCAAAGCTGACAATTTCAGCAGTCCCCATGTTAAAGATGTCCATGGTAGAAATTTGTAACAGGCGATTACACACAATGATCATAACCTACAGTTTTTTAGTCCAAATTCTTACAAAGTTCTTTAGTTCTTTGCCACCACTATTACTTTTGTGCTGGAGCTGTGATCATTTTGTCAGCTAATCCATTCTTTTCCCTGTGACTTATACATCCTCTGAAAGAAAGGTAACATTGGTATGTTTGCTAACTAAAATTACAAAGGGGGAAAAAAGCAAAAAAACCAAAACCAACCAACCAAACTCCCCAAAACAAAACAAAACCCCCAAAAAGAACTCCAGTCCTTACAAAATAGGTGGGAAGAATATGTTCAGTCCTCCAAGAAAGTAAGTAGAATGAAGATGAATGGCTTAGCCTGACTGGCAAGTATACTTCAAATGCAGAAAATAGTGAGAAGAAAATGTAATTAATGTTGTTACATGTATTACCTATATATCCCAGAACTTGAAATAACTTTGACGGATGAGCATCTAGAATAAAGATGTGTCCTTCTGTAGCTCTTGCAATGAGGAACTGGCCCCTCTGATCATAACTAGGTAAAATGCAAATCCAAGTAGAAATCAATTCAATACAGTCAATAAAAAGAGTCAAATAATTTCACTCCCTTAACTTGCTGACTTCACTGAGAGCATAAACACAAATTTCAGCTTCTTTACAGGGTTAGGGTCTGATATAAAGCCCAGTGCTATGAGTGCAGTTTCTAACTGAGTAGGTGGTTAGTCTAAAGCTGATCATACTCCACAGCAGTCTGCATTACCAACTTTGTTAAGTCTGAATTTCTTTTACATTCACTTTTTTAGAAATAAAACTACCATACAGATCTTGATATTATTTTGAAAAAACACATCTTTGCATTGATTTAATTTTGAACAAGTTGCTTTCTGTATCTATTTTTAAAGTTCTGGCTTAGGTAGCGGTGAAAAGAGAAATACCTGAGTCTCAAATAACAGGCAGATTTATACTAAGTTTAACCGTTCAAAATCCATTGTATCCTTTGCAAAGTAGAGTAAAATACTCCCAGATTTTTCAATAACTGGGGGGAAAAAACCCAACCAACAAAAACCCCAACCAAACCAAAAAAGCCTTTTAGATCACTAGAGCTAATTACAAGAGGAGTGGTAAATTCCAGAACTCTAAGCAAATGAATAATTAACAATGGTAACAAAAATCCACCAAATAAAAAGAGATGACCAAAAGGCTTAAACTTAACTTCACAAAACCTTAAATTTATATTCAGTGAGAAATAACCCTCTAAAGTCAGATACATGGAATTGTGCATAGTTACTGCATATGGTGATCTTTCAGAAAGAGTCTTCAGTATCTTCCATGTTCAGTTAAATCTTCTTAAAATACAAATTTATTACATTTCTCTTATATAAATCCTGCTACTACCTCTTGCAAGCAGTTCAGAATATGTTGGAAAAACATAGAAGCTGGTAAAATATTTTAATTGTTTACTTGTAGAATAAAAATTTCAATTTTTTTTGTTCAACCAATATCATTACTCAAGCAATGAACTGACAATACTCCTACCCTACTAGATACTTACTGCAAAGACAGCACTGGAAGTTTGGAAAGAAAAATTTTGTGAACAACCCGTGGAGCTTCAGCTTTGGTAACATCAACGAAACAGATTTGACCTATTTGGGTCCCTACAGCAACACTGCTGGAGGAGGGACAGCAAGCCATAGAAGTTGCCTAGTTGAGAAGCAGAAGATACTTAACAGTTCAACATATTTTTATATATTATACTATTTGTTAGTATGCAATTTCCTTTGCTATTTAAAAGTCCCTAAAATTGGAAGAAAACCCAAGTGGTTTATTTAAAAAACATGTTTTTAACAAAGAAAGTATTTTACAGACGTCATGGAAATTTAATATATGCTTTGTAGCTACACATCAAAAGCTAATTCTGTTCTTTCCAGAAAAAAGCAACCATTATATCCACTCTCCAGATTTACTTAAAAGAGGTTTCACCGAAATAAAACAGTGAGTGCACTGTTGTCTGTACAGCTGTTATAGAAAGGGATTTTTTTCCCTACTATGTCAGATTTCAGGGTTCGAATGCATCTTAAATCAGGACAAAGCATCAACACTTTGAAATACTTTAATCAACTCAATTCTTAAGACTTGTTTTTCATATCAGTCAAGGCATTTAGCTTTTATACTTTTGAAATTTTTCTGTTACTCATTAAAAAGAAAAAAAAAAATGAATACCATAAAAATTAAAATTTAGATATTGTTTACAAAGATGTGCTTAAAGACACATCACTAGGACATTTGGCTGAAATGTTTCCTCTGCTTTGTAGTCAAGATAAACACATGACATGATTAGCTCAAGGAAACATTCTGAAAGATAATATTCTTTAAATCACATCCATGGGTTGCTCAAAGACATTACTGAGCTTTGCTCAGCACTGATTGATCCAAATCTGTGGAATATTATGCTATCAATAGAAAAGTAAAAAAAATTAAGTATCAGTCACGATATAAGCTCCTGGTTACATGTACCTCAATACCAAGGTTTAGCTTGCTGAGGAAAGTTCCATCTTCCAAGGACCAAACTTGTACTTCACCTGAAATTGTTACAGACTGTTGAACAGAGAAAAAGAGAGTCAAAAGAGGATGAAATAACCAAATAGTCTGGAAGTGACTAGTGATCTCCTATAGAATATAAATTCAACTAATCCCTGAGCATAGCAGATTAAGTGTTACTAGCTTCACTTGGGATTATTTAGCTTTTCATTACATCCAGTTGCTGCAAGATACACCTGCTTAAGGAATACTTCCAATAATTTTTGTGTATTCCTGCAAGTACAGGAATGATCTTTAAGCAGAATGAGACCATTTAGGGCAAAATATGGAAGCTTGATCAATATTAACACTCCCACCATTCTGACTGCAATAGAAGAACCTGCTTATAATTTTCTTTGCACAGGAAAGCCTTGAGGAGAGGTCTTGTTTGCTCACATGAAAAATGATGGATATTAAAACAATACTTGATTTCTTCTTATATCCAAGCAATTTTGTAGTCCCTCAGTAAAGTAAGGCTAGAGATCACTCAACCTTCACACTACTCATACACCATCAGCATTCCCATGCTAAGGGTGAACAAAGAGATTCAGCCAACTTAATCAACTATGACCCCAGATTTTCTAGGCTGGCTACTTGGAGAATTCATGACCTGGAAATGAATTGCTGGCTAAAATATAGGTCTTACAGGAGTAAATGACAATGAAAAGCACGGAATTTCTAAGAATGGACAGGTCCATGAGTAAGGCATTCTTTGTCCCTGGACCCAGAGAAGAGGTATCTCTCAGGGTGTTCCACCCTCTGCAGAAGGCTGCAAAGGTCATTAGCAATTGTTGGACAACAGCAGTTCTCTGAACTAAATCCATCTTTTGCTCAGCTATCTTCCTGAACAATATAAGTCACACAAATCAGCAGCAGAACCAATACAACATAAATGACCCAACCTGCATTCCAGGGCAAGTTCTGACCCCTTTATAGGCTATAGCTGAATGAATGCCATCTACTTCCTTAATGAGAAGTTACACAACTGTAACAAATATCTGAACAGTCCTGATTTCTGCAAGGCTTTTCATTTCGTGCCTTAGCAACATATTGGTTACCTGAAAAGAGCCACTGTTCTATATTAGAAATAATACAATTTCTTACCACACAGTAGTTGTTCCCTGGAGTAAGAAAATCAGCTGCCAGAAAACAACTGCTGGATGTGTCCAAGAGTTTGACAGCTTCTCCACTATGGGCAGGTTTGTAACTATAGACTGTCCCCTGACAAATAAAGAGAAATAATCCATCACTGGCTATGAAACTTTTCATCAAAAGCTTTTGAAGAAAAAGCTTTTCTTAAGCTTTTTCTTTTTTTTTCCTTAAAAAAACCCCATCTTTCTGAGCTTCACTCTTTGAACTTTTATATTTGACTCTAACTTGAGGTAAAAAGTGCCCAGTAGGCTTCATCATCAGAATTTAGTGGATTATATTGTTACACTAGCTGAAGAGGAGGTTAGTTCATTTTAGAGCAATCCAGCTAATCACATTTTCAAGAAGTTTCGTTTCTCAAACTTGCTTTAATAAAATAATTTCAACACACCAAATCTCATGTGACTCCAGAAATTAATAAATATTCTAAACCAACACAAAATTTCATGTCTGTATAGAGAACAACTCTGCTGCAGAGTCACAGTAGGTCTGACACACCCAAGCTACACTTTTCTCCCTGTGCAGGCACACAGCAAGCCTGGAGTTCATGCCCAGTAGATCCATGACTTGGACACATGGGAGACCCTGAACATGTACTCAACTGCACACACACAAGGATTTATGTTGGGAAATCTCAACATTAGGTATTTTATATTCCACCATCTGTAGGAGACAATTTTCCTGCGCTTCATTAAAAGTCATTCCAATTTTCAGTAGAAGCACAGAATGGACTATGTTCACCTCTGATATAATTTGTTGACTTGTGTGATTACATTAGACATTTTGTACTAATAGTATCAGCACATTCATATAGAGTAACAGGAATATCCCATTCTGTAGTGCTGTTATCTCAAATGCTGTACCTGGTCAGTGACAAGCAGAAGACTGGTGTAATCAGGAGAAAATACGAGGCTGGATATGGGCTGTGAGATATCTGCACAGATTTTCATCTCATACTGCAGCTCTTTGATGTGATAAAAGATTAAAATGCCCTCCTGTGCAGAAAAGTACAAATCCACATGAGGTCTATGTCACTTATACTATCTGGCAAACTGAACTGCAAGATGTGAAAATCACTAGAGTAGCAGTGTTTAACTACATCCCATCACCAATGGTCTCATTTGTATTTAGTATGTTTAAGTCAAAAGGAGTCTAAACTGAGATAATAAATCTATTGAACATGAAGGTGTTCTTTAATACAATTCTTAGTGACAGTCCATGTTTGATAACAACAGAATCTCTCATCAGCTAATGCTTTAGATTTCATGTTGTTCTTTTTGAGACAGTGTAAGAATTTGTCCCCCCCTTAAGCAGGAATGTACAATGGCATTGTCACATTGTGTTAGCTATTGAGTTAGATTTTGCACAAAACAATTTGGCAATTCCATTGGCCATTTTCTCTCCTTTCCTATTTTTTGTCCATCCTTCTCTTCTGTTCCTCTACAACATTCTTGAATAAAAACAGGATTGTCCTCTTTTATTGCTTCTTTGACTACAAAAATAGAATATTTTCCCACTCTGCTCCCCTGTGTCAAGTCTTAACAAAGTGAACATAGACAGCACCAGAAAGGACCTTTATAGTCCTGTAGCCCTTCACTTTTTCCTAACTCCTGTCTTTGCAGTGAACTCTGCAAATATACTCCATTTGAATGTTCTTTGATGTCCACACAGTAAAAGTTAAAAGCATAAAGGATGCCTTACACTTCCAGCTGCGTACAGTCCCTCATTACAAAATGCCATGGCAAGCAAAACTGGTTTTTGCAGAGTGTTTGGTTTGCCACCTGAAAGCACAAAACCAACATAAAATATCAAATTTAATTTATTGCAACAATGTGTCGCAACTCCAAATCTGGGATGATTTACTATTTATTTGTGAGTAAAAAGATCATAGAGTCATTTAGGTTGGAAGGGATCCTAGAAGTCCTCTAATCCAACCCCCTGCTCAGCACAGAGCTGACTTCAAACTCAGAACTAACTTCAAAGTTGGATTATGTTGTCCAGAGTAATATCAGCTAAGGTTTGAATATACCCAAAAATAGAAATTCCATATCTTCTCTGGGCAACTTGTGCCAATGTCTGACTACCTTCACTGTGAAAGTATTTATTTCCTAATATATACCCAGAATTTCTGTTGATGCAAACTGTGTCCTTTGCCTGTCTGGTTGTATCTTCTCTGTAGCCTTTCACTGAATAGCTAAAGCAATAGTAAAATCCCTCATTTCCTTTTCTCCAGGCTGAACAAACATAGTTCTCTCAGACCATCTTTGTATGTCATGTACTAAGACTGCAATAATCTTTGTGGTAATGTGCTGAACTTCATCCATTCCATCGTTTTTGTACTGTGGAGCCCAAAACAAAATGTTTGAAACAAACCCCTAAATCCTAACTCAGATAAATTACAAGTGATTGCAGTTCTAATGAAATGCTAAAACTAAGCAGTAGGGAACCTCTTCTAGCACCACCTATTTCAATTCAAATTAGAACGAACAGAAATTTTTCCTCTGCCACTTTCTCCTGAGGCTTTTAATTTGGCTGTCTATTAGCACAAAAGCTATTAATCTTTTGTCATGTAAACACACATAATATTGCCAACAATGAGTCTTACAGAGGCCAGTGTGAGACACGTTTTTCTAACCAGTGGCTTCCAGCTGTACTCACATATTATTACTCCCAGACATCAGCAGTGCTACCTAAAAATCTATTAGCTTCATTTGAACATGGAAATACCTTTCTTTTTCTGCACTTCTCTACGAACATAGGACACCACATCCGCTATTTTCTGCATGAACTCTGCACAAAAGAGAACAATTTATAATGTCAACCTTGTTTGTACGTCAATATTGCAATACAAGTCAGTTGTATTCCACTTTACTGAACAATAGGCCAGGTTCAGTACACTAAATGAAAAATGTGCATTCTTCCTCAATACCTACCATTTCTGCCATCTACGCAACTGAGCAGGCACAGTTCTCTTACTCAGTTTACAGCTGTAAAAAGGAGATAACATGGACTTGGCATGGAGAGTGGTACAGATGCAGATTTATCTTCCTTCCAGTGCTAAGTTACGGTATTCTTATTTCTAACAATGATTTTTTTTTTTTCCAGATGCGGGAGAACGGGACCCTCGTACAACGAATCAATGTGATTACACAAGAGTCCATTTATTGTTTACATTGCTCCATTCTTATGCATTTCTGCAGCTGTAGTTCACGCGATCACGCACAACCCGATTGGATCTCCCGCACTGTTCACGCGCCCTGCATGCACCTTTCAGGACACCTGATTGGTTTCAGTCCAGGATGGTACGGTCTCTCTTCATCTGGTTTTTTTCACTGTCTTGTTATTTTTTCTTCTAACATCATCATTCTTAATTTAGAACTGCTTGCATTCTTTAGGCCCTGATAAAGGTGCTGAAGATAACTTGGCTGGGGCACCCTGACAGGGTTCTCATGCCTTACAACATTCAGACACACTCACAAGGAAACTTCAGCCAGTCTGAAAACAATGCCCAAGTGAAATGTTGTGGCTGCTTATGATTCTGTTTGCAACACCATATCAGGAACTCAGCATGTGCTTAAAGCTGGCCATGCACTTAAGCACTCTGCTAAATAGATACAGATTGCAGTCTGTTTTAAATTAAGCAGAAGCTTCAGTATCATATAAATACAGACCATTTTGTTATACAGTTTTAGGACAGCGCTCAGACGAACATACAGGCCAAGAAAAAGCCCAAATTGGAAATATTCTTGTTGCCTTCTACTCAACTGACAAAAACAGTTCTGATAACACCTCAGCTTTTAATTTCTTGATGATTTCCAACTCTTGATTTGCTAAATTTAACACTCTGATAGTTTCAAAAAGAGAAATAATGCTGGTTTGTTGGGTTGTTTTAAAAGCAGCCTTCCATTTTGGTGTTAACTATCAAAAGTGAAAGTCAGGGATACTTGCTGCAGCTTAAAAAATCATGTACTATATGTGAACTGAAGAAAATAAGATTACCAGGAGATTATCTATTACCACTAACTTAGTGTTTGTTAGAGAAACAGCTCTATGCTAGGAAGAAGCACATTCCAGTACTCCTCCTAGACCTGACCAAAGCATGAACTTCATGTGCACGGCAGGACTGACACCTTCCATCCCATCAAAGGATGATGGGGTACAGATTGCCAAAGGAACAATTTTTGATGGCTGTGTCTCAGCATCCTACATTTTGGGAACCCTCTGAATGGGCACAGAAGGGTAGTGGCATGTAGCAGAGGACACACCTCAGGTTTCCCAGAAAAAGAAGGTGTGAAATGGGCTGCCCTTGACGTAAAACTTTAGTCAGTCATAGCCTGCCAAAGGTCTCCATGAAAAAAGACAGGTGGGAATACATATAGGGCACACAAACCAACTTGGTGAGTTGCAATCAATCAGAGGTCCTCCCATTCCAGAATAAATTAAAAGCAGATTTCTTCGTTTGAAGCCAAAGATATCTTCTGTCACTCTCACACATTCTGTGCCTCACACATTCTCCAGTAAAGCCTGGTAGTGTTCGCAGCCTTGTTTTCATTATAAAATAGTCTATGTAAGAGCTGGCATTAAGGAATGCTATTAAGCCACACTGCTTCAGTTTTGTTGTTTGAAGACTCTTGAGCCCTCAAAGATCACTTCTAACATTATTTAACATAGCAAATGAAGACTATCCAACATTTCATGCAAAATAAAATAAATTATTGGTACCTAACTAATAGTAAAAATAGTACTGCTATTAGTACTACTAATAGTAGCTGGTATACTAATAGTTTAATGTTAATCTAGTAGGGCTGGTTACTAAGATCTGGAATCCTGGAAATACAGTTAATTTAATCAATTTTGATATATGTTAATATAATAAATTTTAATGTATTTACAGTTGTTTTGGTTTGTTTGGTTTTTTTTCACAAAGAAAAATGAAAATCAGTTATTGGGTGTTAAAAACACCCCCACAGAAGCTCAAAAGACATTCTCCTATGTTTACAATACTAATTAAAAAAATAGGGTTCTACAATACAGCTTTCTAATTTCTGTAAGGTACACCACAGGAGAACAGAAGAAAGCACAAAAAGCTTTCACCTATCCGCTTTCCTCCCTACTTGAATGAAACACACTCAGCTATTTCTTACCAGGTGGAGCTTTTTGTTGAAGAACAGAAACACTGCATTTCTCAGCATCAATTGCCAAAACATATCCTTCTTTACAGCCCATGTATATTTCTGAGGTTGCAGTCCAGCAGTGGGCAGTGGGATGCACAGAAGTCTTAATACAATTTCTAGGCTTCAGCATGAAAATAAACAAGTTCAATCAACAATTGGCAAATATCTGTACAAGCTGTTACATACATTTCAAGATAAGAAAAAAAAAGATCATTACCTCATAGAGTCTGACATCATGTTTAACATCAGCATTATTTTATTCAGTCATCCCTTCGCTGAAGCCAGTAACTTGACAAATAACATTCTCCAAAAAAGTGTATGTCTGGAGAAAGTGGTGAACTCCTCTCTCTAGAAACTTACTTAAATGATGAATTATATTCTCAATTACAAAATATATTTTTTTTAAATTTGCATTTATCTGGATTTATTTTCCAGCACTTGCATCTGTTACAGTTTTATCCCTAGCTTGGAAATCCCTCCAAGTATCTTCCATATCCTCACAAAGAAATTGACCCACCATTACAAGGGCATCTCCCAAACTTTTAATGATAAAATTATGATAAAATTCAACACACTGAGCCCTTAGAGGTTTCTTTAAATGTCAGAGGGGCACTGGAAGCCCCAATTTAAATGGTTAGTTATGACCTCACCATGACAAATGCCATTCAGACTGCTTTTCAGAATATTCTTCCACTTTATAGCCAAAACGAGAACATGTGGTTCTTGCATACCTGGCAGTACTAAAACACATTTTGTTTGAATAGCTTATCTTATTGTATAATCCATATTGCTCTGTAAAATAGCTCTGTCAATCTTTGTGTCATCTGCAAATAAGTGCTAGAAATATCCCTGACCTGGACTTCCCATGTGCCTTGATTTTCATTTCACTAAGATAACTCTCATAAATCTGTCATCCATAAAACAGGAAGAACAGAACTTCTCCAGCAAATATTATTAAAGACAGAGTGGCCTGCTCAGATACAACAGTAACAAAGGTCATAAAAATACCAAGATAGAAAGAACCAGATTAAAGACAATTCAGGGAGGGGGAAGAGGGGGACAAAACACAAGAAAACCTTGGGAGCAAATTTAAAAGAGAGGATTCGAAGCACCGTTCATGTGTGCAGAAGTGGTGAGGATCACTAAACAATATGATGGATGAAAAAGAAGAACGTTCTATAATTCTATAAAACACCTGCTGCCTCACTAAAGGTTCTATAAAAAGAGGAAATATGGATGGACTTGTGATGAAAACATAGGACAGAGACTCATAAGTACCTAGATTTCATTAGCAAAATATACCAAGCACTTGCTATATCATTCCTGGTAAGTGACTTACATTCTATTTATGCTTACAAAGCATTTTTAATTTCTCAGGGGAAAAATGTTACAGAAATAAAGTATATTAATATTTACTTTATAAATCAAATAGGACTAACATTAATAAATCTATAGCAAATAGGGCTTTACATCACCCAGAGAAACATTTAATACAGCCATTTTCACTGATTTTATAAGGCTTGAACATCACAAATCTTTGGGAAGGTTGTAACTGAATTTCTGCAAAACACAAGCTTCCTATGTAAACATAACTTCTGTAATATTCCTTTGTACCTGCTGTCATGACTGTCTTTACACATAAACTAGGTAAAATATGCTAATCCTAGGATAAGATTATGTAAATGCCAAACCAGGTTGCTTCTTGGAGTGTGCATTGGTACGGTGGTGCGTAATAATAATAATAATAATAATAATAATAACAGTGCTGTCTTTTTTTGAACTTCTCTGCCTTTTGAGTAGCACCTCTCCAGGGAAAAAATTCCAGGAGGGATCCTTGCCACAAAAAGTTTTATAAAAATACAATGGAATAAAATTGGTGCTAGAGATGAAGTCAATTCAAGTGGGCTTGATTGTCCCACTCTGCTCTGCACCGGTGCCTCACCTTGAATATTTTGAGCAGTTTTGGTCACTGCAATATAAGAAAGATAATAAACTATTACAGAATGTCCAAAGGAGGACTAGGAATATAGTGAAAAGTCTAGAGGGGAAGCTGTATAAAGAGCAGCTGAGGTGATTCAGTCTGTTCAGCCTGATGAAGAGACTGAGGGGAGACCTCATTGCAGTTACAACTTCCTTGTGGTGGGAAGAGGAGGGGCAGGCACTGATCACTCTGTGGTGACCAGTCACAGGACTCAAGAAAATGGCCTGTGTCAGGGAAGGTTTAGGTTGGACATTAGAAAAAGATGCTTCACCAGAGGCTGGTTGGGCATTAGAAGAGGCTCCCCAGGAAGTGGTCACAGCCCCGAGCCTGACAGAAGGATTTGGACAATGCGCTCAGGCACAGGGTGTGACTCCTGGGGATGATCCTGTGCAGGGCCCTGAGCTGGACTCGATGATCCTCGTGGGTCCCTTCCAACTCAGCATATTCTGGGATTCTGTGGTAAAGCACGTTTAGAAAACTCTGATCTAGAAAAATCTAATGCAAGAAACAAAAGGATGGAAAGCTGTAGGATATTTCAATTCCTTTCCCTCTGCTGCCCCGCTGTGGTTACACTTGGGTACATATCCAGCCTCAGCACGTGGTTCTGGAGTATGGAACACCGACACACTTCCAAGAAGCAAACAAGGAGACTGGCAATGGGCTTGCTTTTCAGTGCTGGGGTGTTGGAAAGAGGTGCTTAACTGTGCACTATGCAGCAGCTTCACGCCTTCTCAGTCTCCTGTCAATGGATTTCAAAAATATTGTTGAGGTAACAGATCCATTTACTGGGTTGCACCTATTTAATAAGCATTAGAATTATTAATTTATTAGCACCTATTTGTATAGAAAGTATAATGACTTGGAATAATAAAAAGGAAATAATTCAGTAACTACCACAAATGTTTCTGCTTCATCTCCTTCCAGTCCAGCAATGGCTGAAACTGGCAAATCAGGGCCATAGTATGGATCATCATTACGAGAAGGTGGGAAAAACAAATCCTCACGAGGAGTCACAGTCCCATGACCATCGGGGAGTTGCACAGTGCTGTGAAAAGGCAAAAGACACAGTCTGAGGAGAAGAAATGTGAATAGTAAATGCTGATACAAACCAGAGAAGCTGTTTTCAAAATGGGCTTTATTTCTGCAAAAGTAATCCAGGAAAAGTGAGTATGCCTATGTATTTACACATGTATTCTGTAAGGTCAAAATGCACAAAAACCTTTGGTATTTTTTTCAGATCACAAAGTAAGGCCTTGTTTATACTTTCATTAGTATAAGTGTCTGTGGCAATATATTGTTTATATTAGTAGTTAACAACATTAAATACAAGTTGGGAATGGTAAGGTAGCTGCCACCTCAAAGCATATGTTTTATACTTTGCGGACTCCAACTTGAATGATACATACTACTTTTATCCCAACCTCAAAAAACATTTTGGCATAAATAAATTCTAGTTTTGCTGTGCTCATTGAATTGCATTGACAGAGCCATCCTCTCTGGACCTGTCAATTAGCCACACAAGCTAGAAATCACATAGAAAACTGATACTGCTTTTGGTACAATTTGTGATTACAACAAGATATTTAACTATGCTTACTAGGAACAAATTGATCCAAATTTGATGGTTTCATAGCTACAAAAGCAATGCTCAATGTAGTCACTTACAGAAAAGCAGTCCAGGCACTACCTTAATGCAGTCACACAGCTTTTGATTGGGGCTGCCAAAGCAACTGATTAGTATTAGCTTCATGGTGTGCATAATCTGGTCATGTGAGTACTGAGAAATGAAATCATAAATTTAAGTCACTTGATTGACTAGACAGATTTACAGTGGTTGTGATTTAGCAATCACTGACTGCAATTGCTAGGTGAAGTACGTGGGACTAAATCCTTTGCAAATAGATGTGTGTTGTTAGTCTTTGTTATTAAAATACACTTGTAGATTTTGCCCTTAGCCTGAGGGGTGTTCCACTCACTGTCTTGTAAGGTGATGCTCCTCCTTACACCTTTCAACGTGCCAGATGGTAACGGAGCTCTCAGCAACAAAACACAGCTGCTGCCAATTCATAGGGTTAAAACTCAGAGAGGTCCCTGTTAGCCCTGGCTGAGACTCACTGCACAGGAGCATATTTTCTTGCCAATTCCTTCATTAAAGAGAGTAAAAGAAAATCAAATTCAGTAAACAAGTAAAAAACATTGGAGCCAAAGATCTGGATGTGATTATGACTGATGTTCAAGATCCAGTCTGGAAAACAAATACTTTGTCACTGACAAAAAATTTCTGCTGTCAAACAAGTTAGGTCCTCTTGAGAATGAAAAGGATGTGGTGAATTAGCCACACATAAAATTATTACTGCTAGAAAATGATTGAATAACTGACATTTTAGAAACATTATCATGCACTCTCTTTTGTGAAAAGACCAATGGCCATGAGAAATGGATTTTTTTTTCATTAGCTCCATCAATGACTACTCAAATGGGCCCAAACAATTAACTCTTCAGCACCCCAGCCTTGCTTTTCCAATCTGTAACATAATGACTGTAATGCTTGCACCTGGAAGGTATTATAACAAGGAAACAAATCACAGTCAGCCTATGATTATCTATGGATTAATTACCTAGGTAATACAGTAATTGTGTTGTGAATGCAGACATACAAGCTACGGCTGCATTAACTAACTTGGGCAGAGTTTGTGTGGGGCTGTTATGTACAGCTGACAGAAGCCTGGGAATCTGCTTTCCGCTGACTTTTCGTTTGTCCAGTATAACCTATTTTATGTTCTCCTCATATAATTTGCATATTTTTCAATATTCAGAGTAATATTTGATGGTATTTGCATTTTTAGATGCTATCCAAGAACTGATTAACATTATTTGAAGAAAATGCTTAGAACTGTTGCTTAATTTATTGGACAATCTATCTGACTGTTAATCTAAATAACATTTATAGCTTTAGTATTTGTCATTATTGCTGAGAGGACAAATCTAAAATGCATACACTACTGTAAATGGATTCAGTATAATCCCTTAGTCTGGCTGTAATAAATTCACTCACAGAAATAATCACAAAGCAAATAATGGTTAACATTTATGACATATGCAAAAAATGGGAATTATTCATACATATGCAGTAGCCGTCATTAAAAATTACAGGAAGCTATAAACTCTAATTCTCACTTTTAAAGATATCAGTGTATCTTTCTTCCTAAAGATCTGTCAGCGTGTTCTTGTCTCATATCTACCAGGTAATGCCAACTGGGTTTTATAGTAGATAATTTACTAAGATCTGAAACTATGGTGAAACATGTATCTGAAAAGGAATCTGGCATAAAGCTTCTCCTTTGAACAGAAAAAAATAAAGATTAGGGATAAAATATCTCAGATGAAAGGTAGCTTTTAGATATCCACAAGGTCTTTTATTTTGAGACTGACATCTTTCAAAACACCTCTTATACCTCTGATTCTAAACTAGCTACTTAAAGTACTGGGGCTGTGCAATTGTCATATAGTCATGACATCTAATGCTCAACACTGAGATTTCTGTCAATGAATGAACAATATAATCCAATCACAAAAATGAAGGTCCTGATTTAACAGTAAATTCACACACCTCTGTTCAAACTATTATAAATTCTAAGCTTAATATTCTAATGTAATTGTATTTTGTTACTAAATTCTTTGTGACTTATGATGGGTTTTTATGACAATTAGCTGCTGATAGTTGTGTAGCATGCTGATTCAAACTGGTTAAAATTGTTTGGCTTTGGAAATTGCTACTACTATAAAGCATTTTAACATTTCTAGGTATTTCTGGTTTTAAGAATAATCTAGAGAAGTCTTTCAGGATGGAGCATTTTTGTTTAAGAGCACACAATGAACACACTGGACCATGTGTGTTACTTCTGCTGTGACAAGTGTGTCAGCCGTCAGGCCAGTGAGGCTTTGTTGGTTTCCAGTGTGATATACACAGACATCTTTCTTGAACTAATGTGTATGAACAGAGCTCACAGAAAACTTTATTCTTCTTCAGAAGGGATAAAGAAGAGGCATCTGTAATAGTATCTACTCTCATTACTAAATTGTGAAATTCCAGGAGTTTCTGCAACTTCACTTATAATCATAGAAGAAAAGATCATCATTAAATTGAGACTATACTGACTATTCCTCGTATGTCCTTGCTTGCCCTTCTCCCTCCTCATTTATTTTGAAGTGCTCAGACTCCACAGTCAATGGGAGCTCGCTGGCAATGGAGGCAAGAGCAGGACTGTATTTTACAGTACAATTAAAATATTAAATATTCTACCTTTCTGTATCTGCACTGCATTATATTTTTCACGTCAATGAACAGAAAATTATGATCTAACCCAGTGATCCAAGTTAGTGTAATCACTGAGCAAAATTATAAGCCAGAACTAAGATCAAGCAAAAATAATTAAGAGGACCACTGAACAGTCCAGGGGGACAAACCAGTGCAAATCGGCTTTAGAACCTTTTTCCTCTTTTCAGCAGGCAACTTTTTTTCCACAAACAGCATGGGCTCAACTTCCAACAGTGAATAGAAAATTAACTGATGCTGAAGGCTCTGGAATTATTCCAAAAAACAAAATTTGGAAGACGGTAGAAGATAACTTTGGTACAGCTAACAGCCAATTTGACTGGTGTCTATTAATACCAGAAAATAAACAGCAGTTTTGGTACAGAAAGTTTGCAGACAATGATCAATCAGGGAAAAAAAAGAGAGAATTTTTTTTTTTTTACTCTTACCATACTGAAAGAACAAATTCTGGGATCGAAGAGTAACTGGCCAGATATGGGCCTGTGAAACTAAATGCAATTAAGGTGTAGTCCAGCTGAACATCACCTGAAATGTAAAAACAAAGAACATGGTCTTTGATTGTCCCAGACTTTATTTTATAGTACCACAGATACTCTTCTCACTTCCTTTATATCCAGTTTAACTCTTTAAATATTCTCCAGGCCCTTGATTTCTTTGCTTTCCTGCAGATTATTCTTTTGATTTGATCATAAAAATGTTCCCTATGTATCACTGCTTGGAATTTTTT
Source organism: Struthidea cinerea (assembly GCA_013397865.1). Classification (NCBI taxonomy): domain Eukaryota; kingdom Metazoa; phylum Chordata; class Aves; order Passeriformes; family Corcoracidae; genus Struthidea; species Struthidea cinerea. The sequence continues at coordinate 594,891 of VZTI01003366.1, read as the reverse complement.
CATTTTTTTTTCAATAATACCTTGAAATTGTAAAGCATTTTTCCCCAAGTCCCATGAAATCCTTTGCAGTCATAATTTTATTCATATACATGAAAAATGCAAGTAGCATGATCTTTATTTAAATGGCAAGGGAACTGAAATGTGAATAGGGTAAGCAACTTAGCTACGGAGAGAAATTACATGAAGCAGGCAAAAACATACATTAGATCCTGGACTCCAAAGTTTAACTGCAAGAACCCTCATCCGTCTCACATCCTGAATTTCTCATCTGGCTTTCAGCAGTTTGCTTGGGAGTCTACTGCAGTATGATTTTGTTGCTTATTCTGACTACGTTTTCCTAAAACTAATTCCATTTAACTCCTTTTCTTTTCCTTTTAAATTAGCTTCATTATGTATGGTCATATTCCTCCCTAGCTTGAACCTAAGTAATAGTAGTGCAGTGGAAAATTCCTTCCACTGCTTTCCATGAATCTCATCATGAGACAGTTCCCTGTCACACTGTTTTTCAAGTCTTATAAAAAAAAAAAAACAACCTCAGAAACTGGATCATTAAAGCATTGTTTTAATGAAATGCTGATGATGAGGGTTACCACATCGCTACCTTTTAATTCTGTCAGTTTACTCAGTTCTGGAAAAGTGTAGATGTGTATGATGGGATTGAGCTTCCGGTCGGAAAAGGCCAGCACTTGACTGCTGGCATTTGCTGCAAAGGCTCCCACCTGGCCAGTCTGACACTGCAGTGCTCTTGTCTTCTTTGTTGTGATGTCCAGGAAGAGGATGTAATTACCACAAGGATAGCAAACAGTTTGATTGTTGATAAAGCCGAAGTTCTTGTTTGAGAATCCTTGAACCCAACTGAAAATAGAGCAACTGAATGTTAAAACATTAATCAAAGACACACATTTCTCAAAACACTGTGCAAAAGGGAATGTTGTAGCCTAATTTCTACTGAACTGATGCTTGGGATTTGTTAGATTCATCCTCATACCCATGTTACAAAATCACAATAACTGAGATCTGGTAATATGAGTCACTAGTTCAGTGCTTCCAAAAACATATGATCAAACTTACACTGCTGGAGCACAAAGGACTGACATAAGAACATGAAGAGATGCTTCTATTTCTTTCTGTTTTCACTAAAAATAAAGTCAGCCAAGTTCATAGGCTCTGGTTTTGTACTCATATATCTCAGCAAATAGTATAACTTTATTTGAAAGAAGTGCATGGGTACAATCCACACTTGGGACCCAATGGTGTTTACTTAACCTTTTTGCACTTTCATAGTTCATCTCATACACATAAAATAAAAAATATAAAGGCATAGCTTCTGTTTATATGAAGCAAACCAGGAGGACTGTTCTGCTTTAAAGACTCCAGTACTTTAACGTGGTAAAACTCTGGAATGTAAACAGGATGTGTTACACAAGGACTGAAATAAGTAACTTAAGAGGACCCTGCTTATGAACTTACAACATGCCAAGAAATTAATAACTGCTTGCAGATGTTTTTACTTTTCAAAAAGTGTAGGGACAAACATCAGGGTTGTCTTACCAAAGGGATTTGCATTTACTACTAAGCCAGGATGCCAGTTTAGCCTGCTGGTACCATGGCAGGAAACAGACACCCTCTGTGTACAACACTGCTGCTAGCATCTTCTCTTTCAATTATCATTCAGAAACATCCCATCTCTGCTCTTTTTCCAAATCAGAGAATTTGACTGGGAGAGATCTTTGTTCTCTGCAATGACCAGACACATTTTTACACTCCTTTCACAAACTCAGTCAGTCATAAAATCAGCTCAGCTGCTGATCCTTTGTACTCTTAGGAGAAGATGATACTACAGCCTCAGCACTCTCATACTTAGAAACACTTTAAAATCACTAGTCTTGAGATAAATTTATGTCTAGCAGTAACTTCCCATTATCTTTTCTGAAGAGTTTCTGCTCTTGGTTTCTTTTGCTACATAGGAGTCAAGTGGAGCCAGAGAGGAGTGGGAGCACTGACAATGTGCTTGTGGAGATGAACTGAAAGCCACTGCAACAGAGGAGACATTTCAGCTGATACTGTTTTTGTGGGCCGTCCTTCGTACAAGAACAGGTTGTATGGGGTGCCATGGCACATGAGACCTCTCTGAACCTGTTTACAAGACTAGCTCTGTGCTTTTCTCCAACACTAGCTCTGAATTAGTGGAAATGAAGTATTTCTAACTTCTGTTTGTGGAGGTAAAATGAAATCTAGAAAAAGTGTATGCAGGGATACGTTAATGGGGTGACAGTGCAATTTATCATTCTTATACATCCTAAAGGGACAAGGGTTCAGGCTGTTATGTATAAAAGTAGATAGACAGACAGACAGACAGATAGATAGATAGATAGATAGATAGATAGATAGAAAGATAGAAAGAAAGAAAGAAAACGTCTTTACTGTGCGAGTGACCACGCACTGGAACAGGTTTCCCAGAGAAGCTGTGGAGTCTCCCTCACTGGAGCTATTCCAAAACTGTCTGGATGTAATCCCAAGCACCACGCTCTGGGATGACCCTGCCTGAGCAGGGAGGTTGGACCATATGACCCACTGTGGTCCCTTGAACCCGACCGATCTGTGATCCTGTGATCTGTGCCCGCGCAAATGCTTCTTTCCCTCTCCCCCCGCGCTGTCCTGACAGATCCCGACAGGGCAGCCTCCCTTCCTCTCCCTGTCTGACAGCCCTATTCACAGAGCCGCCGCGGGCTGAGCACAGCGCAGGACACCGCGCACCCCACCCGGCCTCAGAAGCGTGTGGGGCTGTGCCGGCCGCCCCCACCTCACTTCCAGCGCGGCCTCCGCAGCGCGGAAGGGTCCCTCCATGCCGGCTCCCCCCGTGCCGGCTCCCCCCGTGCCGGCTCCCGCCGTGCCGGGCCCCGCCGTGCCGGGCCCCGCCGCCGCGGAGCCCCCGAGGCCTGGCAACAGCAACGGCACCCGCCATTGGCCGGGCTCGGAGCACGCAGCTGATTGGCCCGCGCCTCTGCGCTAGCCAATCAATGAGCCGGGGTGGGTATTTAAAGGCCTTCCATCGGGCGCAGTGGGCCGCGTGAGGGGTGTTGTTGAGGTGCTTGTTGTTGATAAAACGGGGTGGTTCTGACCGTGAGCCGCTGGTATCTGTGGCCTTTAACCTGGGTAATCATTGCTGCTGTGTCTAGGAAGCAGGCCTTGAATCAAGTGTAGGAGTGCAGCAGCCTTATGGGAGAGACTACGGGTTCTGTCTCTGGGTCACCCTGTGTGGCCATGCACCTGGTCCAGTGTCACCTGCTCATCTCTTACCAGTATAGCTGTACCTATTTTCCTGTTGCCTCTTGTGTCTTTCTGGAGTCACCATCCATAAAGCTGTTGAGGAGGGGTCCGGATTTGGTGCTGAGTGATACAGTCTAGGAGTGACTGTTGGGCTTGATGATCTTGAATGTCTCCTCCAAATCTGATGATTCTTTAGTTCTATAAGGTACAAATGTTGTTACTGGATTGCGTACAATAAAGCTCCTGAAGCTTCAGAGTAAGCTGAGGAGAAGTTTTCCCTGGGAAAGAAAAGAAAGTACAGCTGCAGCCTTTTCCTTTGTACTTGAGGCTTTTAGCCTGGTAACACAGTAGGAACCTCCAAGTGTTCAAAAGATAGATTTTCTTTCCTAAAGGGAGGATTGTTATTTATGGTGTCCTGCTTGTGTTCGCTTGTTGTTACTTCCCTGCACAGTGGCAGTGTGCAGTTGTGCAGTACTGGTGTACACTCACAGGGCTAGAGAGCAATGATGGAGAGTGGCATTCCTGTTCAGAGGCAGAAGGACAAGCCCATTCCTTACCTCTTGTCTCCACAGGCGCTCTGCGTGCCAGGCAACACCAGGAGAGAATGAGGAAGTGGGTTTATTTTCTTTGGTATTTCTGAGGGCCTATTGTAGCATGTGGGTCTTGTGATGTTGGTTTGAGTTCCTATATGCCTGTCTCCAGGCTGTGAGTCAGCAGACTGCCTGTGTGTTTCATAATTGCTATGAGAAATTTCAAATTAATTTTCTCTGTTTTCATCACCCCAAAATTTTGCTCAATCTTTCCTAAGGACAGGTACTTAGAGGAATGAGGACTATGTCCTCTAACACAGTTGTTTGTTTTTTTATGGCAGGAGAAATTATTTTATTGGCAAAGAACACCTTGTGTACAGGTTCTGCTTGCCTAGGGCATGGCAGAGTTGTGCAACAAATTACCACTCCCTTTCTCTGCTGACCTGCTTAATATATACATAATCAAGCAGCAGTGACTCAACAAAAATCATGTTCCTCCGTTCCAATGGATAATGGTGTCAAGGCCATGGTTATATTACTAGTGACCATCTTGGTGTTTATTTGCTAGTGAGATCACCACAGAAAATACTGGTCGTTGTGATATGGTGTCTGAGGCCCAACTCCAGTGACAAAACCAAAAGTTATCCACAGACAGAACTTGCCCCCTGTGGAAGCACAGATCCACTGATGAGACTGGCGAACGCTCTGTTAGCCTTGGGGCTTTGACTGAGAAACGTGCATTCCCAGGAAGGCCGGAATTTTCCCTCCCTTTGGCAAGAGCTGTGCCAGCCCACTGGTCCCTACAAACGTGCCGTTTCCTGTTAACGTACAGCTCCAACCTGAAGACTGGTGCGTGGAGCCACGGAAGGGAATCACTTCACCTCTGTGGTCAGAGATCAACTTGGACACTGTGTCAATGTGTGAAACTCATTAAGAGGAAAGCACTTCCATTTCCATTATTATACTCCAAGGAAAGCTGGTACAAGGAAGGGCCGTAATCTCAAGTGAAGAGGGAGCAAAGGGACAGAGAAGAATTCAATCTGTACTTGGGTTCTTTATTTTGCTCTATGCATGCACTGATGCTCCCACAAAGATCCTGTTTGCAGAGGCAGGCATGAATCCCTTTATGACTGCACGGTAGTAATTAAGTCAGATTTAACTTTTACTGTGCCCACTTGTCTGTTGGGTTGTTGTCTCTTCTTTGGGGTTTTCGTCACAAAGCAGAACAGCTGCAGGAGAGAGAAACCCTTCTTGTTACCCTCAGAGTGGAGTTGGATCGGGTTTTGGAGGGTGGTAGGTGATGCAGGAGGAGGTACTGAGGGGAACCTGATGCCTCACCAGCTGATGGAGGCACTGCTTATAAATATGCCTGGCCCGTGGGGTGGAGTTCAGCCGTGGGTTCAGCTGTTCCGACGGGAGTGCCAGAAGTGGTTGTGCTGTTATTTGTGAACGAAGAGAGGAAGAGCATCGAGAGCAGTGCCTGTCCCAGCTGGGTAGGCAGGGCGGTCAGCTCAGGCAGTGACCACCGGCCAAGCTCTCCCGGTCAGCAGAGGCAGCAGCGCTGCGCCGGGCCCAGAGGGAGGAAGGGAGGCAGGGAGAGAGGCGGGGCCGGACGCCGTCCCCCCGGCGGGCGGCGCCGGGGCAGGGTGGGGCAGGCCGGCGCGGAGGGGCCGTCGCGGATCGCAGTCACAGGTCGGAACCCGTCGCGTCGTGCCGAGATGTCGGGCGATCACTCCCGCAGCCTGGGCAAGGGTAAGCGCGGCGGGGCTGCACAGCGGGGGCGGGCGGTGAGTGCAGGCGGTGACAGCCCCTCTTCTCTTCCCCAGGCAGCGCGGCGCCCGGGCCCGTGCCCGCGGGGCTGGTCCGGCTCTACAGCATGCGCTTCTGCCCCTACGCGCAGCGGACACGCCTGGTTCTCCGCGCCAAGGGCATCAGGTGAGCTCTGCGCGGCCCCGCCGCACCTCCCCGCACCCCAGGGCCCGCACGGAGCCAGCGGCGGGCTAGGCTTCCTTTCTTTCCTAAATTAAATATCCCTGACCGAACTGATCGAGAAGAGGTTTCTGTGAGTGATTTTGCTCTAAAGCTTGAATAAGTAGGCTGTGTATGAAATCAGCTGCATAAAGGCCCAAAGTAAAAACCCCAAGCTGATTTTCTTTTATAATTCTTGCCTGTCATAGCTTGTCCTGGGTAAATGTGAGTAGAGACATAACATACTTTTGTTTGGTTTTGATGTGAGTGGCCATGAAAATTCTGGAAGCTTTGAATATTCCGTGTTTCTGTTGTATCACTGCCCAGCAAAACACAATAGGGAGTGAATGGCCTTTTGAAAAGAGGAAATGTGCTGTGTTCCTATAACATTGTGTTGTTCTTGTGCTCTAGCAAGTTAATGAAATTCAGTGTTTGTTTCTTTTTCAAGATAACCATGTCATTTCAGCATTCTTCAATGAGGTCTAATGTCCACCTCAGTTTACAAATTAAAAGTGACCATTTTTTCATCTTTTTCTGATACTCCCAAGTCCAAGGCCTGCCAGCAGTTTGTTAACCAACACAGGGCTGGGAGTTCATGTTGGAATAGGGAATGCTAACAGGTCTCTTGATAGTAAGATGAGAGTTGAGTTAGTTAATTTTGTTTCTTATGGTTTGTTAATATAGACCTATTTCCCGTGTATCTTTTTTTTTATCAATAGCTATTTCCCTTTACCATAAACACCTGTTCCATGTGAGGCCATGGGTTGGGAAGATAAGTAGGTAGGATGCTCTACTGATTTATTTTTTGGTGTAAGGGCAGGTTAAGGTTCAGGTGCATTTCTTAACTGGGACATAGCTCATTTGCAATCAACTGATTCTTTCTTAGACTGCCCCTGAACTCAAATGTGATATGTGTGCTGAGTTCTGATCTCTGTTTTTAGCCTGGTAGTTGGGTGCTTGTTAAACTAATAAAAGACATGTATACAGTCTGCAAACAGCTCATTTCAAGTCCATGCTTGCTTTCTCCAGCAAAGTATGGCAGTAATTCTGTGTCAAAGGATTAGTCCTGCAAACAACTTCAAAGAAAAAGGGAGTACAGGGCTTGAGGGTTGAGCCCCACAAGTACTGAACTGTTAAGGTGACTGTGTTTCACCATGGTATGGGGTGGACTGGAGCAGAACTGAGCCTGTCTGGGTCTTGTTTCTTTTGCTCTTTTAGCTATGAAGTAATCAATATCAATCTGAAGAACAAACCTGACTGGTACTTTGAGAAGAACCATGCTGGGCTGGTTCCTGTTCTGGAGACCAGCAAGGGCCAGCTGATCTCTGACTCCCCAATCACTTGTGAGTATTTGGATGAAGCATTTCCAGAGAAGAAGCTGATGCCTTCAGACCCATATGAGCGAGCCTGTCAGAGAATGCTCTTGGAGGACTTCTCAAAGGTACTGTGTGAGCAGAGTGCGATTGCGTTTCTGACTTCACCATCACACCAAAAACTGCAGCTCTGTTGCTGATGCTGCTTTCATCCTTTAAGGCAGGTCTTGTGTCTGGGACAAGCACTTGAATAAGCAGAGGGGATATTTGGGGCCTTTTCTGTGAGCACATACAAACCATCGTGTCTCTGAATTGCTCCCAGCATTTATGTACAAGGATGGATGCAGGAAGCCATCCAAGCTAGTGAAAGTTTGTATGACTGAGGTAGGGTTTTGAGCATCCTACGATAGAGCAAAGGTTAGTAGACCAAACCAGCTGAGTATGTGAGACCTGGGAAGTGACAGTCGCTGTATTTTATTGTGATTCTTTCTGTAGGAAATACTGTGTGAATTCAGGATGAGGGGAGTGCCTGACAGAGAGAGCCTGAAGCCATGGACAAGAGATGACACATGGCTGTGAATATGGAACATGTATAAGGAGGCTGGTTTTGGCTCTCATTTGTGGTTGGAGCTGGTTGACTGGAATTAACCTCTCTGTCCTAGCATGTGATTTGAGGAGTCTAGGAAGTGAAAGAAGTCAGCTTGGATGTGAGACAGGAGAGGAATCAACAAGATGACAAAGCAATGTGGACAAAGAAGGGGCTAGGTGAGAGGATATATTTGCAACAGGCCTTTTTTAAACAGACATGATGAGAAGAGGGTTACAGGGAAGTATTCTGCAAGAAAGAAAATGTGCAGATGGGAAACACCCTTCTATTCACTATTCTCGTATTACAAGATTAAAATTCATTACTATTTGTATTCATTCTTCCTCTAGGATTTTGTTTGCCTTTTATGAAGTATAGATTTTTATTAATGGACTTTAAAGAGTTAAAGTCAAATATTTTAAGCTTTAACTTGCATTTGATATCTTAACATCTACGTTAACATTCTAAGTTTTGAGTGACTTGCTTGTATTCTTATACTAGGTGCATTAAAAACTTTATACTTTCCTTTGTATAGATAATATCCTTGCTTTTCAAGCATGTTGTGGCAGTCAAAGATGGACAGGACACCACGGCACTGAAAGCAGAGATTGCTGAAAAGTTTGGCAAGCTTGAAGAGGTGAGAGTATTTCATGATAATGAGCAGATTGCCAGCCTTTATATGATTCCTTTTTTTCCTTTCACGCCTTTGGAGTTGGATCTCTCATTTAGTTGGTAGTTATGACAAGAAACAGTCTCTGTTTACTACCCCAGCCTAGGATGCACAAGGACACCATTAGAGTAAATTTCAAGTAGCTAAACTAAACTTCATCTAATGATGAAGACTGTGTAGACTTGTAGAGATTTTTGAATTTGAGTTGTCTTGGATATCTTTGTTCTGCTTTAAGTGAAGGAGACGTTGCAGCATTGTAGTAGGTTGAAACTTAACCACAGCAAGCATGTACTAAAAGCAAGGGCTGAAGAGTCTGAGCTGCTGAAGAGCATCTGTGCTGAAAGCAGTGCAGACACCTTGGTGATGACATAAAATCTTTTTCATTCTGGAGCTTATCTTGGGGGTGGGTGGAAGTAGAATGTAATGTGTCCCTTGTAGAAATCCAACCCTGGACCATGTTCTGCTACTGGTGGTATAATGGAACTTCAGTGGACCTCCAGGAAGTGTCAGGTGGCTTTGATGCTGTATGAGCCACTGGACAGTCCATGTCAGTAATGGTTCTTGGCTAGTCTGAACAGCTATTGGACTTGCCTTTGTCATGAACCCATTCCTTCTGTCTTCAGCAGCCACAGCCAATGCTTGGGCGGATCAATGAAGGAGAATTCTTCCAGAGTATTTCTGTTCTGGTGCAAAGCTGCCAATAACCTCTTAGTACTTTCCTAGTTCTCCGAACAGTGCTGTGCGTTCTGCTTTCCCTTCCCCTTGGGTTGCCAAAACGCAATTGTTTCCAGGATAGTCTTGTCCTGGTCAGACTGAGGCTGTAGTAGTGCAGATAACGAGTTCCTGGGGGAAATTGTGTGTTTCACTTCCCTGAAATACAGGTGTGTTAACCTTCTTCCTGCTTGATTAATGCTGTGAAATAACTTGCTGTTCATTCAGTGTCTGTTGTTTTACTATATCCGAATGATTTTGCAGCAGCTGCTGATGGTCTGTGAATGGGAGGCCAGAACAGAGCCATGCAAACTTCCCTCAGTGTATTGCAGGAGATATTTCAGAGGGGAAATACTTTGGAACACTTCCGTATTTTGATTTCTGCTGCCCGACAGAGGGGACTGTGCGCCCGTCTCTGCCCTGTGCAGCTGCTGGTTGTGTTCTGCCTGGGAGCTCAAATAGCTCAGTGCTTCCCAAAGGGCTGCTTTAAAATTTCTGCTAGATCATGGGGGTTGTGGACAGGGAATAAATGCCATATGAATGTATAGAATGGTGTGTGTCCAAAAAGACCAACATTTTTAAGGTCTCTTGAGTTCCAGCTATAAAACACCCAAGTGCCTGAAAACAGAGGCACTAATGTATTGAAAGAAGATACCAAGCTCTGGAGGGTCCTTAAAGCATATTAAACTGGGGTGACCATTGCACTTAAAAATGCATCAGAGTCATAAATGTAACAGGAGAACTTGCTGCATTCTTTGTGGCCCTGCTTTCTGTGCTGAGCTGTGAGGAGGATCTCTTTCTGGTGTAAGTTACACTTGCTTCCTGTTGCCTTTACACCTGGAATCAAGTGCAGTTTGAGATGTAATGTTAGAAGTGCTTCCCTGACACCACTTGGCCTCAACTGCCTTGGCAAAAGAGTCCCTGCTAAAATGGTGCTCTAATTTGCCAGGATGATAAATTTAACTGGATTTGTTGCTCAAGAAATGCATGTGTGCTGTTGTGTTCGATTTTCTGTGCCATTAATGCTTTATGACAAGCAAGAAATCACAAACATTCTGAGCTAAACTCTTTGTTTGTGCACGTGCTGCAGCTTGCTAGTGATTCATATTTTGGGGCAGTTTTTGAACCTCTGGAGAAGAGCTGGGCTGAGTTTATGAAGTAGCAGCTGCAGTATTAAGCTTAACTATACTGACTAGCTCCAACTCTGCTAATACTGCATGCACAAGAGAAATATACTGTATCTCCTTGTTTGCTCACTGATCCCTGTAGTGTGCCTGCCTTCCACTACGAAGTGGGGGGTTTGTGTAATGTTCTGCTGCACTTTTCCTTCGGGGGCAGCTGACATCTCTCACCCTTCACAGACTCTGTCCAAACGCAACACGGTGTTTTTTGGTGGGGACTCAGTCTCAATGGTTGACTACATGATCTGGCCGTGGTTTGAACGTCTGGAACCATTCCATCTGAAAGAGTGAGTACCTTGCCTGGCTTCTGGTGTGTTCTGAAGTGCCTCAGCATCAATATTCCTTGTGTACACTGCAGCAATGGGCCGCTCTTGGGGGCTGCTGAAGAAAGTTTGTATTGTGTTGCAGTTTGGGGGAAGCGTCCTGCTCTAAGCTGGACATTGTACTGGGACAGAGAAAGTAGTAAAATGGAACTGTTCAAGCTTTGTTTCCTTGATGCCCTTCAGATTTTCCATTTGCGTTACTCAGTCCCTTCCTTTTTCCTGTAGCTCTTTGAATCACACCCCAAAGCTCCAGCGCTGGGTGGAGGCCATGAAGGAGGACCCTGCTGTCAAGGCTACAATAACTGACCCACAGACATTCAAAAACTACCTTCAGCTGTATTTCAAGAACAGCCCTGAGGCATGTGATTATGGGCTCTGACGTGCCAGTAGGCACGTGCTGGCTGAAGTGTCAGTGCTGTTTTTCAGTGTGGGAAGTCAGTGTAATTTGTTGGGGGCTCTGCTGTGATTGCATTTCATAATGGGGAATAAATCAGTGCTGAAAAGGCTGAGAAATCTTCTGTGAACTCCTTCCTGTCAGGAGAAGGATTTGCTGGCTTCAAGCAGGAGATGGAAAGTCATTGTTGGCCATGAATATTGTATAAATGAAAATTCTGTACTCAGATGATCTGTAATCTCTGGCCTCTTGGTAGGCATTGCAGTGGGCAGTCCCTGAACTGATGTTGTTACCTGATGTAAAAATTGTAATAATGGTGTCTTGAAAATGAATAAAAAGCAAACAATGTTGTCTTCAAACAGTTTTTCCTTCCTGTTTCTGCGCAGCTATTAGTCACTGGGCTGGTTATACAGAGAGAGAGGAGCAGAACACTATAAAGGCTAAAGCAGATAGGGTGGCTTGTGAAGTTAAAATGTGATTCCTAGTGCAAACTGGTTGTCTCTTCAGACAGCTCTTCTGCCAAAACACTGACTTTGCAGCCCTGCCCATCTACCCCTGCTGAAGTCATGTTTGCAGGAACCGTCTAGTAAGGGCTTCCAGTTTCAGTTAGGTATGCTAGGTTGTAATCCTTCTCTGACCTTCTGAAGTAGTGTTGTGTTTATTGTAGGCTCTAACCTAAAGGCTGGAGTAAGGAGAAAAGCCAACAGAAACCATATCCTGAGCAGAAGGACATTTATTTTCTGTTCTCAGAATTTAAAGCATTGCTCTGCTTGTCAAGGTGTAGGTGAAATTAGAGAACAAGTAAAAGGAGTTTAGTCAGAACATTATGCTGGTGATGCCTTGCTGCTGGTGAAGGCAAGAGTATGTTCTGTTTTATCAGGTAAGTGGCAGGATCAGAGCTTTTCAGCTGAACATCTTTATGTTAATATAAGCAGAGTGGGGACAAGATTATTTGAATCACAAGCAGTCACAGGAAAAACTTCTTCTGTTTTTCCTTTTCTTTTTTCCTGTCCACATCTATGACTCATTCAGATGTTGCTCAGCTGTGTGTGTCTGTCAGACCACTAGCTGCCCAAACTAGCCATAAAAACCAGCACACAGAAAGAAATAAGGCAAAGCAGCGTGTCCAAGGGCAGGGCTGTGGTTCCCGTGGGGCTGAGGTGGTTGTCATGAGAGATCCAAGACTCTTCCTATCTGCCTCCCATTGCAGTGAGGTGAGGTAGCATAGCAGAATGGGGTGGTTCATGGGCTTCATGGTAATTTAGGCACTGGGAGTCTTGGAGCTTTTCTGGAGGAAAAGTGGCCTCATCTTTTTCCTGTAACATGTTCTGCCCTGGCACAGTAACTCTGAGGCAGTGCATGCTTGTGTAACTTCAAGTAGGAGAGAGATTTGATGAGGAAAGAGAATGAGCAGGAACTTGGTCTGTCAGCCTGTGGCTGTTGGAGGGGCTTGTTTGTGCTCTTACTAGCTTTAATTCAAACTATGCAGCTTTTCCCCTCCTGTTTATCTTTGTGGCTTTTAAACACATCTGGCACTATTTAGAGAAATAATAATTATGCTTCTGTTCCTTCCAAAATACTGTAGTTTTAAAAAAAATTTCCAGTCGACATGTGATGCTACACATGTTTTGTAGACTGTCATTAGAGGACCCAGAGGAAGCCTAGAGCTGTGAAGTGTTGTCAGGATGTGGATCTGGGCCCTTTCATTAGATGAAAGCAGGGTTTGAGCTTTATGAAGCCAGTGTCTCTGAAGCAGTGTTGGTGGGATCTCAGTGGCAAATCTCCAAGAATTATCTGCAGAGCATTTTATTAGCAGCTCTGCTTTGTGTAGGGCTTGTTAAAAGCTGTTAGGATAGTGCTGGAAATATGTTACAGTTTGCTCCAGTGTGTTATGTGACTGTAGCAGGAAAAGTGACATTGGGAAGATCCAATAATAGGTTAAGAGCAGAGATCAGCATCCAAAAATTGAACTGGCTCCAGCCAGACCACAGTAACCCAGTGATTGTGTTATCTGAACAGAAAGAAACGCTCTCCCCATCTTTATTTAGTGGCTGTAGTGTACCATTAAAAATGTGCTACTTCAGCAAAAAAAAAGTAAAATGAAATATTCTGCCTTATAATTTACTATTAAATATCTGTGTTCTAAATCCCCAGGCAGACAGCTGGGGTCTTGAACTCATTTCAGCACAGCAAGAAATGCAGGCCTCAGGCAAAGTGTTTTTAATGTGGTAATGAATATGCAATACTGGCCCAGTCTTGAAAGGAAAAGACAAGTTATGTGGAATGGGCTGGCTCTCTCCTTTCAGGGTGGACGGGTGTAAAGGAGACATTTGCGTTTTCAGTTTTGGTCAACAGAAGAGAAAGATGGAAGTTGGTAAGGAAAGAATCAAGCAGATGAACAGGTCTTCCCTTTGGTCAGAGCTCTCCTTAAAACCTTCTGTGGATCAGATAGTACAGTAAGTATGGTCTTTACTCACCATCTGCTCTATGTTTTGCCCTTGAAAATTGTTAGTGATCTTGCTTTCAAAAAAAGAGGGTCCTTTTATGTTTGTTTGTTTTCTGTTGTTGTGCCACCAAAAATAACTGCTACTAGCACAGGTTAAAAAAGATAAATCCAGTGTCAAGCAAACAAGGACAGAGTCTGTCTTGTAAAATTAGTGAGTTTAGTAGCAGGGTAGATAATAGATACTTCAGGTTAGCAAGACATTGGGCTTTGTTCTGTCCTGCATTTGTAGCATGTCCTTGTATCTTTACTGAGGCCCTTGACAGGTTTGGTACCCTCATACAAGATGTGGTCCAGTGTTTGTTCATTACAATTTTAGGATCCCTTATATTGATGCTAAGAGAAAGGTAGAAGGGAGCCAAGATATGAGGAAGGAAGGAAGGAGGATCCCAGGTTCTCAGATCTGAGTGTTGGGTAAGTTGAGTGGGAATTTGGGTGAATGGGACTGTGGCTATAACAGAAAGCCCTTGCTTGGGGAAATTGTTGAGAAGTTGCTTTCTAGGGAGGTATTAAAAGGGCCAGTGGTTCTTGTGCTGAAAGTAGTAGTAACTGAGATACTGGTTTGAAAATTCTCAAAAATCGTGTACTACAGACACCTGGAACACTTGTCAACCCCACACAGATGCCTGTAGATTTGTTGCTTTTTCTAATCAATCAAAAAGGAAAAGGAAATCTCAACTTTTTGCTGTGTTTCACTTAATGTCAGCTTCTTGCCATGTTTCATTTAGCAGCTGTCTGTCCTGCTCACCAGACAGGCCTGGCTGTGAGTGCACGTGTTGGGCATGTGGTGTTGGCACAGTGTTACATGTCCTGGGACTGCTCTCCCCCAGTTTTCCGCTGTTGTGGCACATGTGTAGTGTTCCCCTGCATTAGCAGGGTTTGAGAACTGGCTGTTTCTTATCCTCTCTCCTCTCTTTACTAGTAGCCTGATTATTTCACCACCCTTCCCTGGCCACAGATTTCACTTGGGAACAGCTCATGAAAATGCAGTCTCTTCTAAAGTCATGGGGTCAGGTGCAATTTTACTAAATCACTCCCATTTTCTGTAAGATGGAAACTGTCTTTTCTAGTGCCAGTCCAAAGCCAACAGGGATGGCAGTTGCTGATTTATCTGAGTGAAGTAATGATGCCACGTGATGTCATTAGTATTTTTCCCCTTCTACAACACTTTGATTTACTAAAACAGGAGTTTCGAAACTTGTCAGTGAGATGCAGCTGTGCTTGGAGTGGAGCGTGACAGCTGTTTAGCAGTCTGCAATAACACTGTATCTGAGTCCAGGAGGGAGTGAGAATGCAGCTGGTATGAAGGGGCTGATGTATGGAGCCCGTTCTGTGCCTCTCACAGCATTTCTTGGTGAGCAGGAAGCAGCTTGTGAGAACTGCAGCACGTGCTACAGGTTTGTGTCCTAGAACCACCACCCTTGGCAAAGCCAATGGAAAAAGCCATCTCCCCAGGGGAAAGGGAGCTAGGAATAGAGGCATGGAACAGCCACAAGCTGGGTAGGGAACAGACAGTGTTTCCTGTAAGCTGCAAACTATTTGCATGAGTCACCTATGGGACTGCACAGCAAAAGCATAGGAGGGGTGAGAAAAAAGGAGGAAAAAAGCTGCCAGCTTCAGAATGCCTGAAGAATCAGTGAGGACCAATGGAGACATTATGACTTAATACTGTCCTTCCTGCAGCTCTCTGCAGCATTCCTGCTACACCAAAGGATGCTTTTGTGCGTTTCCTCCTGTCACTCAAACCATCCTCAGAAGAGAGCTCTCAACAAGCATGTGCTTTGGGCCAATCCACAGGTTGGAGTGTGGATGGTTTTTTCCCCTATACATTCATCACAGAGCTCTTTTCTGTGCCTGTTCAGGCTTGGAGCAGAGTTTGTCTCTTCTTACTTGTAGTAATTAAGGCATGGTGATTAATCAGCTGTTTGTCTTTGTGGGAAGACATCTCTGATATAACCTGTGTATTCAAGCCCACAGATTAGGTGCCTCAGTTCCTCTCCATATGCTTTATGTGTCTTGGCTGTTTTGTGCTGGTGTATTTCTGCTCTGGATCAAACCTTTCACTTCCAAAGCTTTGCCAGGTGTGGCTCTGGCAGGGGAGTCAGTGTGCGGCTAATGGTAGAAAGCCGCATGTGGACAAGCTTTGCTTTTCCCTCATTTTGCATACAGGAGGTTTGTAATACTGACATGATGTGATAGCCCTGAAGGTGAACTGAACTGGCAGGAATATCTTGCTGAGAGTGCAGAACACCTCTGTTCCGTGGGAACACCCGTGTGAGGGAGGCCAGGAAGGCCTGCTCTCGATCATCTGCGCTTACAGGCACAGGAACCATCCAGGACTGCCCTGCCCTGCCCTGCCTGGTGTGAGCTGGCAAGGATGAGACCTGGAACATCATGGTATTTAGCTTGCTAACATCTCCCTGAGGATTTGGGAAATCCCTCTGTGCTGTCTGATTCCCAGCAGAGGGCTAGAGAGCAAGACTGAAGGTTGGGAGCCATGGAATGGATTTCTGCCGTGATGCACCTGGGGAGGTGAAGTGACTGATGAGTCAGGCTGTGCACTGTGGTTACTGGTCCCAGTCCTGTCTAGCTCTGCCCCCTGGGCCTGTGTTGCACTGTGTTGGATCCTGAATGTTAGATTGTCTGCAGAAAGGTGCCTAATTGCACTTCCAATGGCATTGTAAGTGTCACGGCTCTTCTGGAAAGTAGGACAATACAGACAGAAATTTAATCTTGTCTCCTTACATGACTAAGTCTTTGAGTTGAGAGTGTTAATGGCTATGGGCCCACCAGTGGATCTGAAGATAGTTTCATGTCTAAAATAGACTCCTGCTCCTGCTGAGTGCCTAAGACACCTTTAAGACCTTCATTGGTTTTATTTTGGGGGAGGGGGTGGGGAGGGCACAATTTTTAACACAGTGCCACTGACAGACATTTTACAGGCACTCAAATATCTGAACAGGCTGTATTTAAATGTTTCGGCTCAGCACCTTCTGAGCTTCCCCCTCAGAGCAGATCAATAAAGCTAATACCTTTTTTTTCTCCTTTTTCAAACATTCTGGGTGAGCTCTGGTTTTAGCTAGACAGACTTATAATTACTTGTAAACTCAGAGCCTTTATTTGCAGAGGTGCTGCCTTTGAATAATGACTGAGAAGTTTTGTTCTCTGCCTCTGCAGACAGAGATTTTACTTCCAGCAGCTGAGGAATCTCAGATGACACTCTTAAATGTAACATAACTGGAAAATGTTTCTTGAAAAGCACTGTAACATTAATTGATCCACAGCAGGGGCTTGTTCAGATTTCTGTTTTGAGACCAGACTGGTCCAATAGATATGATGGGAATATCTGTTTGCATCCATCTTCCCTTAAGGCTCTGCTGCAAAGTTGGGTGGATCATTTTGAGAGTAGCAGAAGTAGTAACACAGCTCTGCATTTTCTCCCAGCTTACTTCTTCAGGTCAAAGACAACATGAGTACCTACTACCTTTTACTGCACTGGGAACATTTAAAGTACCTCTTTTGTGCTTTTGTCTCCTATCCATTTGCCTGCTTGCTTAAAGATTATCAGAGTTATTTCTGAGCTCTATCAAGTTTAGTGAAAGTTGTTTGAAGGATTCAGAAGCTACTTGGTAGGAGATGAAAGCATAGGCCTTCTTCCCCCCGGCCCATGTGCATGAACACACTGACTGCATTAGGAGACTGGCTAAAAATAACCTACTTTATGTTGCCATAAGGAAATTATCATTTCAGAAAAAGACAGGACTGCCTGGAATTTTGCCTGGAAGGGATCCAACAGCTCACATTTGGTTGGACCCAATGATTCAACACCTTGAGATATCCTTTTCTCAAACAAATAGAATCCAGTTAAATACAAAGTCTGATCCTGTAGCAGTGGCACTTGTGGACAGACCTGTGTTAGCTTTTAGTCCTTTGCTTACGGCTATCCCATGAGTGGTAAAAAGTCATCAGATAAATTTTTAAGCTAAAAACCAATCTCTAGTGGGTGGCTTTCTCTCTCTGCTCTGCTTACCCTATAACAGATAATACTGCAATAATGGTCATGGCATGGGCCAAAAATCTGCCAATTGCCCTTCTGAAAAAGGATTTTATAGTGACGTTACCGTTTCTGTTCCACAGCAACACTGAAGCAGCAACTGAGGCAAAGAAAAAAAAATGCTGTAGGAAATCAAGAGCTCAGTGGAGAAAATGTTGCTGAGCTTGTCAGATAGCTTTGAAGCAGGATGGGTTTATTTTTGTTTGGTTTGGGTTTTTTTTGTTATAACGAAGTTGCACCAACCAAGACTGCTGATGATCCTGGGCTTACAGAATTCCCTTTCCAGCAGTATGTGGTTGACCCTGGGAAACTGTGACTTCTGGCAAAGTAGATTTGGGCTGCAGCTCATAAGACAGCTGCTTCTCAGACCTGCTCAGTGCTGATTCAGCCCCAGTGAGCACTGGAAGGCAGAGTTATTAAAGGTTTGCAGGGCATTCTGTGGGGCTGGGAGACATTTTGCCAAGGAAACAGTGGTGCTTTTATTATATGAATTAATAACTAGCCCTGGGTGTGCTTCCAGAGCCAGAGTATATTAGAATATTAACAAGGAGGTGCCAATCCCTTAAACCAGGCAAAGGGGTGAAGCAGGGGGCTAAGTGGTGGTGGGTGGTTGCTGAACTTGGCTGTGGATACCCATAAAAAAGCAGGTAAAGATGATTCCTCTGGCTGAACTGGAAATTCAGGAGATTTCTTGTTCAGCCCATAAGGGCAACATCTATCAGCATTATTTAGGGCTTGCCACAAAAGGGTGGTTTTGAGCAGAGTAATTACTTTGATTTTTTGTGGATTCATATTCTCAAGAAGAATGACATCCCTGGCATTACTCTGGAATAGCTACCCTGCGTTATGTTCATGTTGCAGTTTATTCTGGAATCATTTCTACAGGGATTCTTGCTGCTGAGCTCACTGTGCTAGGATCACACTGGAAATATCCCCACTCCTTCCTTCTGCTCTCTTAGAAACATTTTGCAGGGAACTAGAAAGAAAAGAGACTTCATGCTCATTTAGATTTTGTACAAGACTTCCTTTATTATAAATAAAGCTGCATGAGAAGATCTATACAAATTCAACAGTGTCCTGCTATAGAAGCAGCGGTTTAAGTGCAGCATTGTCAATCAAGGAAGACCTTAGTTTGGAGAGTTCTGGTGTCATTGCCCATCTTGGCTGCATTGCCAAGATTCATCTTTGCACTACAGTTTTGCTTCTGAGCTAACATGTTTTAGACCCCCCAGTCCTAAAAAAAGACAAGTAATAAATAAAGCTGTTTACAAGGTAGGGTCCTATGAGAGCCAACCCCTCACTGAGCAGCAGCAAAGCTGTTACAGGTGCCTTAAGTCTCATTTCTTCACCACAGAGAAAACACTGCAAAGACTTTGCATTAAAAATGGCTGGTGAACAAACACCGAATCCTGCTGCTTGAATTCTGGATAAATTTTTGGATCATTTTGCTAAACTACATCTTTACACCCCTGTAAGACCTGTATACAGAGCAACTTGGAGAGAGAGAAACTGTTTTCTTTGGCTCCTTAAGAGTGATCACCCAACACCCTTAGAAGACATTCAGCTCCTGAACAGCAATAATAACCTTACACCAAGACATTTTCTGAAGGCAAATGGCTCCTGAGGCTATGCTGTAGATCAGTGGTTGCTATCAACCCACCACTAATTCCATTGGTTTGACAGAGCCTGTAATAAAATAGTAAAACCTGAAGTTGAGGGCACAGGGAGTGGCTGGAAACCAGTGGAAGGCACTCAGAGTTCATCTGTTGAATTCACTTGGTTAGCAAAGAGCAAGAACAGTACTGAGGCACAAGAAAGAGGTCCAGGACAGGCCATTTACCTTTCCTAAGGATGTCTCACATCCTAAGGATGTGAGATACAGGCATTGCCAAAGAGATGTTTGTTACTCAGGTGTCATATGCAGTTTGGTTTTAAAAGAACGTTTTTCACTTTAAACCACTTCCACTCCCACCCTTTAAAGCTGCTTCCTATGAATACCCACCCAGATTCTAATCAAGGCAGAATGACGCATGGGCAACACTAAAAATTCTTAGGACATTTTTACTGGCTGATGGAACTGAATTGTCTTAAAAACCGTATTTTGTGAAATGTGAGTGTGGGCTTTTACTGATAGGCTAGTATTTGGTGGGCAAAGATTTGACACAGGAGAGACAAGGAAGTCCAAGGAATGATGTGCTTCACATCACGGCCTCTCTGTACCCCGGCAGAGGTGTGGTTCAAAGAAACCGTGTGTACCAGCCTCTCCTCTGATGGGACATGTCTGTACTTTTGGCTTGCAAGGAAGATCTCTCTGAGGCTGACTGGAGCACAGCTTATAATCACAGAGAACCTTTCCCCCCAACAGGTATGAGTGCGTTCCCTCACAGCCTAAATGCACAGACCAGATCACTTTAAAGGTGCTCAGGGCAAAATGAGCATATTGCATGTAGGAAAATTAAGCCAAGCAATTTGCTTTCAGTGGAATCAAATCCATAAATTACTTGATTCAGCTCCAGCTTGTGTTCAACTAAACCCCATGGGAACACTTCAGGGTCAGTTTGGGCATAAGAGAGAACAGGCATACAGGCACAGAAAACAAAGAACAAAAGATTCAGTCCACTTATCAGTTCAGCTTCCCTTTGAGTCTGAGCAGCGGTGCTTGGGGCTGTGTAAAGACGAGTTTGGGCACGTTTACAAGCCCATTGCAACCGGCTTGCAAAGCTTTGTTCTGACATTTTAATAGGGGAGTTACCTTATTCTGTTCAACAGCCTTTTCTTCTCATGCTCCCCCCTGCTCAACCTTATATAAAAGTTATTTTTCAACTCTGAATGTCATTTCCTGAGAGACCTGGGTTGCAAATTTGTTTCTGTTCTTTGGACAGTCTAAATTTAGACTCCTAACAGGAAACGGCAGAGAAATTCTGATTTCTCTCTGGCTGGGCTTGGAGCACATTTAGAAGCAACTCCAACCACAACTGCTCCAGTGTGACCTGCCTGCCAGCAGTCCATGTAAATCTGGATCTGCTACGGGCACTTTGCAGTAAACCCGGGCAGGTAAAAATGGCAAATGGCCTGGGTTTGCAAACAACTTACACAGCTTCTGATGCAGCCTCCAGGCTCCAGTACTGACCCACCCTCCCTGCACCTCTGCTTGTCACTACCTGTTTGCCTTGTCCCCTGAGATTGCTCCTGCTCTTTCCTACTGAGGAAAGCCCTCTTGGCTGTACTAAGGAAAGCCAGGGGCTTACAGCACTCGTTAGCGTCAGCAATTAGTCCTGCCCTGTTGCTCTGCCAGCCCTGGCAATCTCCCAGGCACTCATCACCAAGGATGCTGAAGCAAGCACTGATGATCCAAGACTTTTTCCTACTGGCATTACCCACCAGCCTCTTCTCTCCCATTCCTACCTACCACTTACTTTCTGCTCAGAGATCCTACTTAACTACCTGTGGTAATAAAAACCAAGGGAGGCAGCACTTTGAGCATAGTTCCCTGTCACCACCTGTGCTTTCTTATAAACCAGGTGGAGAGACACGAGTTACAGCTTTCTCTGCCTTTGTGCGTGAAGTGTCCCTCACTGGTGGAGGGACAGAGGTGAGCAGACACCAAGGAGGTGGTGAAACAGTTTTTACAAGGAAAAGGGAGGAGAGGATGTGTCTATGGAGAGTTTGCTTATCAACTGGATAAGGCTGGATAGCAAGCTTCATGCTGTATGCTGTCCCCAGCAGTGATACAGGACTGCATCTTCCCTCTGATGTGATAGAGAAGATTGATAAAAAAGGACCTGTGGAGCGATGGTAAAAGCATCCCTGACGCGTGTTACCTCACAGAACAACCACCCTCTTGTAAACAGAATTAAGGGAAGCCCTAGTGTAAAACTTTGCAGGAAATCCTAGTGTAAGAAAATGGTCGGAAAGGCCCCTTAGCACTGGAGGCCAGGCTCCTGGGACCAGCATAAAGCAATTATGCACTGAGGCCCTGGCTTGGACCCCACACTCAGGACGGTGAGGATCTCCCAAGTCCTCTCCTCCAGCTAAAGCCACCTTGCTGGGGCTGGGCAGCCCACTGGCACAGCACTAACATGCTTCCTGTGGGATTCCAGGCATTTCCATTTCTGCACTGTTTTTTTTTTTAGCACATGCCTCAAGATTCTCCCCTGGCCTGAAAGCCTGAAGCAGCTCTCCTCCTTTGCACTCCCAGCTCAGCAAATTACAGTCTGCTAGTGTAGCTCCTCAGAGCAGCAGTCCTTAAAAAGATTGAGGAGAATGTATAAAGTAACTATTGCCTGCATATATGGAGCAGAAGAGATGCAACACGGATCACAAGGCAGCTGCAGACAACACTGCCCAGGTCTACTACATGAGCATCATTTTCATCCCTTCCTTCTCCTCCCTGCTGGCCTTGGCTTAATTAAAACCATGTGCAGAGAATCACATTCTCATTTGGAGGGTGATTGTTCACTCCTGCTACCAGACTGCTGAGATTGGTTTCATTACAGGATAATTTTGGAGAACTGCTTCTTTTATGAAAGCAAAATTTATAGCAGTCATAGAATCAGAATAGTTTGGGCTGGAAGGGACCTCCAAAGATCATATAGTTCAACCCCTGCTTTTCTTTTCTCTCTAGGCTGTTCTCATGCCTTAGTGCCTCAAGGTAAGGAAAACAAACAACCCAAAATGTCAGAACTCAATAGTGGTGTTTCTGTTATCTAAAATAAAAAAGGTTCCTGTCCATTGATCCATACAAAATGGGCAGGAATATAAACCACTAGCCATGTTACCATGGAAGGCTCGAATGAAATGGTCTGAAGACACAGACCCTGCTCTGCTACATCCTCCCACAAGAGCAAAAATGTGCAGGGGTGTTTTTGAAGGACAGGACAAGCCATTTAAATTGCTGCTGCAAGTCCAATCAAGAAGGCTTTTTCTTCTTTTTTTTTTTTTTTAACTGCAGTTCCCTTTTGAAGCTGTGTTTTATTTAAGGATTTCCATCCAGTCCAGATCTTGTGCATGACCCTCCTCACCTCCACACCAGCATGGAGCCTTATGTTGCACTTCCCATTGGCGAAAGAGCTCCTGCTGTCTGCAAACAGACGGGCTCCTTTGATCCCAAGATCCTGTCTCTGATTTCCCCCACCCTGTTCTTATCTCCCCCTTCTGAAGGAAATGAAGTATACAGCCACCATCACACCCCCCACCCCCATTTGCATTGCAGGCATCTGAATAAATTACTTATATTTCCTGCTCACCACTGCTGTAGCATGACTGAGGCACAATAGAAAAATATATTCTTAGCTGCATAAAACCAAGCACAGCAGTGGAACAGAAACCTACTTCAACACTACATCTTCCAGTTTCTCCCTCTTCTCCCCCCATCGCCTCTTCCGTTCTGCAGGAACCATGGCCCAGGACAGGTGCAGCTCCAGACAAGAAGCTGTATTGGCAAAGTCAGTTGTCTCCAGGTGGCTTCAGGAAGTTGCCCTCTGGACTTGTGCTTAGAGTTTGGCTTTGGTTAAAGGGGTTCCTTACGGATCCCATTGGTGTGTGCAAGGGGAATGTGCACTGTGTACTCATTTATCAGTGCAGACATGTTCCTGAGCATCTCGTGGAACGTGTCCACCATCTTCCTGTAAATGTCCCTGCGTAGCACAAAGGGACGGAAAAGGTTGAGAGGCTCAGCCCTCTGAAATATGATGGGGAAAGCCAGCTCTGCTGGTACCTTCCCATTGCCAATAAAGAAGTGATAGAGCTTCTTTTCATGCAAACATTTCTCTAGGAATTTCAGCATGTCCTGTAGGCGGGCCTCCAGCTTCTCGGGGGCCCAGTCCTGACTGGGACGTGCCTGCAGGAGATGCAGCAGCACTGTCTTCAGGTGGTAGTTGGTGAGCCCGCTGGGACCTGTGAGGCTGCATTGCTTCCCATGGAGGAAGGAGAGGATCTGAAGGCAGCTTACGTGGCAGGCATTGGCAGGCAGTGTTTTGGAGACCAGCTGGATGAACCTCCTCTCATACACTGCGAAGGTGAGAAACCAGTGGGTGCTGGAGGTGATGTCTGCTGCCAGGCCGCTCCGAGGGAAGTGGGAGATGAAATAAACGTCAGAGTTCTCATACTGCACCACAGGGGTGAGGTTGAAGGCAATCGATTTCCCTGATTTAAATTTTATCTTCAGGGCTCCTGGTGAGTCCAGGAGGCTGAAGGAAAGGTCAAATTCATACTTGTGGGAGATTCTGTTCCAGGCCTTGGTGACAGCAATCTGAAACCACTTCATGACTTGGTCGGCATCCAGATATTGAGTATTTTTGAAGCACAGAAGGTCTTCCATCTCACTGCTGGGCCTGGTACTACTGACCTGGCTATGGAGGAGGCACAGCATATCTTCCCCTAGTTTAGTCTTGTCACAGATGCAACTTGTCACATCCTCATCTGCCCTGCACACCTTGATAGTGCCATAACCTTGTTCATCTGGGGGGAAAGAGTCACCAGAGCACCAGGTCTGGCAGCGAAAGCAGTAAGGCTCTGGGGGGGCAAAAGGCACTATCAGATCACAGACGAAGGGTTTACGCACTCTCCAGTTCTCATACATGCTCCCCACACCCACGCAATCTTCCACTTCCATGTCGGCGTCCCGGTTACAAACACTCCTCAAGGCCTCCAGCAGGTCATCTGCAAAGCCCTCCACCATCTCCCGCATCCTGGCCATGTCTCCGGTGGTACCCAGGATACGCTTCTCATAGAAGCTGGCCAGGACAGCCTTGTCAGGGAAGGCTACTCCTTTAAATGCTTTCCCCAGGACTGCCATGTCATCCTCTTCTCCTCCTATGTCCTGCCAGTTCCCCTCCTGGAAATCCTGCCTCCAGAGCTCAATCAGCAGGAAAATGACCATGGAAAGGGCAGTCCACATATCCCATCGGACTTTTTCCTCTTTGCTTTCCTCCACTACCACTGCAGCCTTTTCCAGAGCCCTCTGTGCGGCTTCCTGGTCCGCGATTTCCTGCTCCAAGCGCAACTGCTCCAGCCGAAGGCTCTCCTCCCGCTCCTTCATCTTCTGGATGATTTCCTCCATGTTCTCGGGGACGGTGCCATTCTCCTTAGGGAAGAAGAGTGGGTGGTTGACAATAGCTGTAATCACCAGTAGGCACACCCGGAAGAGTCCCACGGGCATGGCAGTTCCTTCCCTGGAAGAGAGAGAGAAAGGTGGAATGACCCATGATTCGAAGTATCTTCCCTCAAGTGAAAAAATGAAAGGAACTTCCCACTGCAAGAAAAACTCTGACATCCTTTCTAGCCCTACAAAAAAATGGTTGAATCTAGAAACTCTTAAGTGCGCGCCTGTTTCTGCAAGTTATCAACCAACCTCCCAAAGAGGCTTTATCAGCTGATGGTGAGATGAAAGTGGCTCTTATCAAATGAACTTTGAAAAACAGAACTGTGAAGGCACTTCCTGCTGTCAACCCCATGCGATGCTGTTGGGCAGTATGGGAGGGCATGTCCTTCCTTTGCCTCTCCTTTAAAATTCCCTGGACAGGAAGGGAAAAAAGCAAGCAGAACCTCCCCAGGTGTATAAAAGCAGGGCTGGAGATGAGCACTGCTTTTTCTCACCGTAAAGCTAATATTTCAGATGTGGCAATGGCATAGGCAGGTCTGTCCTGGCCACCTTCCATGTTAAGCATGTCTGGGAACCCACACAGCCTGCTTGGATCAGGGCAACCTTCACTGCCCTGCTGGTGAGGTGCACCTGAGTGGGAACAAGCCTGCACAGCTTTGTGCTTCTAAGCAGGAGCTACAGGCAAAGCTCTTCCTGCCTTTCAGCACCATCAGGATCAGGCTGTGGCAAACCCTCCTGGCCCCTAGAATGCCTCACGATCACAGTCCCCAGAAGAAGGGCAGAGACTCTAAATGGAGAGGGTTTC
Source organism: Struthidea cinerea (assembly GCA_013397865.1). NCBI lineage: Eukaryota > Metazoa > Chordata > Aves > Passeriformes > Corcoracidae > Struthidea > Struthidea cinerea. The sequence continues at coordinate 569,481 of VZTI01003366.1, read as the reverse complement.
CTTTAGGCCAGTAGTTCTAAAAGCATTAGGCTGCTTATTTTTGGTGCTTACTACACCACTGACCTGTGGAAGGCATTAGTAAAAACCATGGCTAAGCCATCTCCCCCAAGCAACCCCTTCACAGCTGTGCTTGCAGCCAGCTCACTCCTGTTTGCAGTGACCTCGGCAAGGCTGTGAGCCACATCCCAGCCATGTGCCAGCAACAGTCCCACGTGTCACCCCTTGCACAGGCCCTTGGCATGACTGAGGCCACTACGGTGTTTTGGAGTGGCTTTGTGTGGTTACTGGCTCTGCTGCTCCAACCCCACATTTAATAAAGCTTTCTGTGCCATGGGGCTCACAATGACAGGATTTAATTCCCAACTTTCTGGGACACGGTCCCATTGCCAGGGTCTCTGCCTGGTGGTGACAAGGCCTCCCAGAGGGCTGGGCCAGATGCTGCTCGGGCTAAAGCCTGGCCTGTTTCCTCCCAGCTGGCATTTCTGTTTCTGGACGGCTGGCATCACTATCAAGAGCCCAAGTGCCTGCCCAGGGCAGTACAATCTGAAGTTGTCATCCATTGCTGTGATGTTGGAAGCTCACCAGTCCCTCTTTCTAGAGAAATCACCTCTCAGTCCTAGCACAGGGAGATCAAAAGGACAAGATGGACAGGCAGGGATATTTCTTCTTCCAGCCGGGAAATTTTAGCACAGCTGCTTTAATGCCTCAAAAGTGCTTGAGAGAGAATGGTTTCTGTTACAGAAGTCTATCAATAAAATACTTCATCAATCAGACCAGAAATAGCAATCTCATTCCTAAGTAATTCTGCTGTGGGAATGAAGCTGTTTCATAGAGAGCCAAGAGATGGTGAGGCACTCTGGGTGCTCCAGGAGCTCAGGGCTGTAATTCCTACCCCCTGGAATAGCTCCTTCCTGGCTTGAACCCAGCATGTTTTGGTGCCACAGCAATCCTGCTGTCCCAGCATCTGGGCAAGAAGGAAAATATCTCTGGCAATCTCATTTATGCCTCCACAGGGCACACAATAAAGATAGATGCACCCCAGTGGACCTTGTTATCCTAACTGCACAACAAACTGCTGGTTTTGATTGCAGGAACCTGGATTTCCTCAATGTGTGCATTTACTGTAAATGGGAACTGTATCCTTCAGCACACAATTATCTTTGCTTATGAGAGGGCTGGGACTGGAATAACAAGGGAAGGGAACCGGACTGAGATGCATTGTCCAAGCAGCAAGAAAATTCACACAGTGCTCAGGATAACGCTCCATGCCCCTCCCTGTGTAACATTCACCGACTACCCTTTTTTTTAGATGCCATGCACATGCATAGTTAAATGTTCTTATGCAGACAGTGCTCTGGAAATAGTTTGTGGCCCTATCTTGTCCTCTTTTACATTTACATTAACTCTTTAATTCATCAGGCAATGAATTAAAGCTGAATTAATGCTCAAATCTGGGTGTTCCAGTTATTCTGTGAGCTCCACGCCTGGGCACATTTTAAAAATAAACTGGGGTTGCCCTGCATTGCAAAGGGCTTTATCAGTTTGCTGGGGCAGGGCAGGAAGTGCTGGCGAGTTCCTTTCCTTAGTGCTACGCTCTTGCAGACCACGTGTGCCTTCCAAGCTTAAAAATAACATGGCCAGGGGCCAGGTGCCTCCTCCTTGCAGTCTTGACCGGGATGACATCACTGCTCTGCTCTGCTAGACCACTGTCCCTGCACATGAAATGTTTTACTGTTACCACATTACTTCTAAGATGCGTAAGGCTGAAGGAAGTCAGCTTCCCTAGGATCTTCTTTCTCATGCCCAGCTGCCCATGGGCACGCTGCTGCCACAGTCACCTGTCCCAAAGCTCTGCTAGCAGCAGGAGTTAGGCCAGACATCCCCGAGTCCATCACTGGCTGGCTGAATTCACTCCAGGTCACACTGACATTCTAGGATACCCCAGCTCATTTTGCAGGATCAGGTTAGGGAACATGCATACAACCCCTGCCCTCAGCAAACCCTATAGGCAACCTCTGGAAACTGGAAGTGACAAGATGCTCACATCATGTGGATTTGCGAGAGGAATATCTGTTTTCAGGCCAGAGCAAGTTCTGCTGCTCAAAACTGCCCTTTTGCTACTGTAGCTACTGACTCCAGAAAATGAAGCCAAACATTAACCTCAGTTAAGGCTTAAGGTTAATGGCGCTCAGTGACCGAAGTCAGTGGAACCTGGCCTCGGCAGCAGCAAGGGTGGTAGGGGCAGAGCGTTCCCACATCTCTCAGACACAGCTTTCCTGGCTAATATGAAAGACTCAACAATACAGGTGAAACCAGTAGCACTGCCTGCTACGGCGCTCCAGCATTCCCCATAACAAAGGCTGCTCTTTCCCCTTGCTTTTAACTTCAGCCCAAGCTATTTAAGCCTGATAAAAATATTTATGCCTGCTCAGGCTGAGACAGCTTTTGTATGGGGAAGAGGAAGAGAGAGTCCAAACCTTTCCAAGTTGGAGACTAAGAAAGAGAAATGGCAATTTTTCAATCTACGTATCAAATTTAGCAACATTTCAAATATGGGGGGAAAAAATAAAAGGTATTCGTAAGTTTTTAAACAGCAAGTTCTCAAAGCAATCTGCAACCTTTTCTGAATTTCTCACCCTGACAGTTTTTTCCCATTTAAAGTATAAACAACATCTGGACTCAGTAACAGGCTTACATCCTGCCGACCTTCTGCAGAACCTCTTGTGGCAATCCTGGGTCTCCAAAGACCCCCCAGAGGGTGCCATGGTCTGCATCACAGGCAGGCCACTCCTGCCAGCAGCCAAAGCAGCCCTTGCCCTGCTCCCTGGGCCAGGTGAGAATACAGACACCCCCCTTTTCTTCTGTGGGCACAAAGCAGGGAAAAGTGGAGGAAGACCAAAGAAAGCTGCTTGGGAAAGGGAGAAGGGCCAGGCTATGTGAAATCTCACTGTCTTGATGTAAAGCTGTCTCTGCTCACTGCTCAGCATGTGATGCTACTTGTTCAAACCTGCATCTGGCACTAGAATTAGTTTCCTTCTGGGCTTTTCTGTGCCACTCACTCCTGCAGTGACTAGGGGCTTCACTGAGTGTCAGGTTAATGACCACTCTGCACAACCCTGGGAAGTGAGGGGGCAGACACCATCCCACCCTCCAGCTGAGAGTGAGGGCTCAGAGAGATAAAAACAGCTGATCACACTGCTGCTTGATTACAACCAACCAGCTGCATCCTGCAGCACTTGGTATGTTCAAAGGGTCCACCAAGAGCACCTTCAGGCCTCCACCCTCAGCTCCCAGGCAGGTTAGGCTTCATCCTTTCAAGCCCGAAGCTGCCTCCCCAGCACCAGAGCAGGTCCTGGATGATGCAGGAAGCCCCAAGAGAGGAAGGGGAAAGGTGATGCTGCTGTCATGCAGCTCAGGTTGGTGCCATGAAGCCACAAGCAGAGGGAGGCCAGCTCTCGCCCTAGCTGATCTGAAAGCCCTTTGCTGCACAATTCAGTAATGTTTGGCTCACCTGGAGCACAGTTCCAGGTAGCACAGCATAAGGAAAGGGAAACAGCACAGGAAGAAGCCTTCACAGAGCCAGGCAGCAGCTCCACCTTCAGCTTCTTCTCCTCTTCACCTAGGAGCATCACAGAGGTCATACAGGGTTTGTGCGGAGCAGCCTGAGGCATCTGCTGCCCTGTGGCAATGTGTGCTCTCCCCTTTCCCAAGCCACCCTGTCACAGGGCATTTCCTGGCAGGAGCAGCAAAGTCCTTCACGGAGATGATGATGCTCAAAGTCATAACAATGTCCTGTCCCTTCCAGATAAGTGTGCTTAATTTCTGATGTCCCCAAGCCTTCCTCACACCCTTTTCCATAGCAGCTTCAGACCCTTTTGCCTCCTGCTCAACCTGGTAAATGAAAGAAAGAGATGGCAGCTTGCAATTTGCCTCTGCAGGCTGCTTGTGTGCTCTGAGCCCAGATAACCCTCTACCTTCTCTGAAGACATGGGAAAATATTTCTCTTTCATTAACAGTGCCTTCCTTTACTCCAGAGTTGCTCATATTGCTTTATTTTTTCAGCCATTTTATTCCTCTAGATTTTGAATCACAGTAAGCAAAACATGCCCTGGCTGGTGTTCAGCAATAAACCAGGTAGGAGAGAGCTGAAGCTTTGATTCTTAAATTGGAAAAACCCAAGTCAAGCCACTGAGTGCAGTTCAGTATTACACTGGAACACGCCAAGACATCACTTACAACACACTCAATTGCTTCCTGCAATCTGTCTCACACAAAAGGCAATGAATAGGTGGCTGCTACATTGTGTTTTGCTTCGGTAGGCTGCAAGAAAAGAGGCATTTCAAGTAGATGATAGAAAATACAGCTGGTTGGGAGGCCTTTTTCATTGAAAGCTGCCAAATTTTTGAAACCAGAACTTTCATGGGAATAAATATGATTTCTGACTCTCTCATTTGGAACGTCCTTAAGGTTTGGAAAGGACTCTGATACTTGTTTTGACTGGAGAGATTAACACTTCAAACCATCCACTAACCTGCAACTGGGTTCTTACTGGGGAGATGGGAACCTCAGTCAGGCCCAGCTCAGCTGCACTTCCTCATGGTTGAGCTTCTGGGAGCTCTGTGATTCCTTCTCTTGCTGTACAACAGTAAACAAATTACCTTTCAGCCTTTGAGTGTATAGTCTGAAAAAAGCTTCTGTTGCATTTACAGAGATCTAGTCAAGAATAGAAGTTTGCTGAAAGCCCTTAGTAATGCACCATATCCTTCTCCAACTTGCAAGCATCACTGCCACCTCTGCAGGTATTCAGAGATATGATCCAGCTGCCACTGAAAGAAATCATGTTTTCACTTAGTGGGGACTACAAGCTCCGATTTGTAAGAAACTCACACAATGACAGGGAAATGGGCATTGCAGAGATGCAGGTCAGTATAACTGTTCCTCCCAAAAACCTGCACGGGGCACTTCCTTAGACAACCCCATACCCACACAGCACAGCGCAGCCACGACAGGCTCTTGCTCTCCCATCTCCTGAGCACACAGTCAGCTGCAGCACACGCAGCCCAGACAGGAAAATTAAGGGATAAAACTCCAATACAGAGCCTGAGCAGCACCAGCTTGTGCTTTCTTCTCTTTGAACTTTCAGCCCCTATGAATTAAGCTGTGTGCAGGACGTCAGTGGGATGAGATATTGACTGGGACAGAACAGTGCCAGCCACAGCAGCTATAACTCATGTTCTGACTTGTTTTTTGAGCATTAAATTAGTGCTACAGACAAAGTACTGAATTCCAGCTGCCAGCACAATCACAACTGGTTCAGCATGGACAGATGGGATTGGGCTCTGTCTTTGGCTCTCTACCAAAGCTACCAGTGGGGAAGGACCAAATGCACCAATACATGAGGTGCAGGGGCCTGGATGTTGAGACTGGTAACACAACCATGTTTAAAACCAGGACAAGCCAACTGGCCTGCCCAGGACTACGGCAGTCAGGTATGGCACAGCAACCACCTTCCAAGCCACGCCCGGAAGCCACACCCCAGATTAGCTGCTTGGCCACAGCACAGCAGTTGGACAAGGCCACTGGCCTGATAGCTATTGTTCTGCTGTTTGATTGAGAGCGTTAGCCTTTCGTAATATCCGTGGACATCCTGTCCCAGGCCTGCTGCAGTGCCAACAGGGTCAGTCGCGCAGCCCGAGTCGGACATCCTGCCCAACAGGTCTGCTGTGGACTTTCGGAAATAATATTTTTCTCCTGGGGGTCACCAGATCAGGTATTTCCAAGGAAATGCTGATGCTCATCCTGTGTACAGGACTAGATAGCCCTCCCTTCCCACGGGGAGGCGGATTCGGGGAGGATAAGCACGCGAAGGGCACTGACAGTGCTCTGGAAGCAGACACTGCCGTGCAGCCCCAGGTCCAAAGGAGGGATTTTGTCAGCATCTCTGCAAGCAGAGGAGTGCTTGACTGGCCCTAGGAAAGACAGGCAGTCTCTCCCCTGTCTACCAGTCATTCACTGCCTTTGCCATCAGGAAGCTTTTTCTCAGGCCTTGTTAACTCTCTGTTGCTGCAGTTTGAACCCCCTAACATTGCAGTGACCACTGTGGGTTAAAGTAGGACAGGTTTTTTCTTTTCTTCTTGTGGTAGCACTCAGGATGTTCAGAGGTACTTCCCTCCTGCCTCAGCTTTCTCTGCACATGGGTGCATTTATAAGCTGTCACCATAAAATCCTACAGTCCCCCTTACCCCAAAGCCTAGACAGTCCAAAGTCCTCTTTCTGGCTCAAAGGGAGCTATTTGCTTTCTAGGGCTCTTTTCTAAAACCAAAAGAGATGTAGCACATGTTAGATTTTCAGTTTCATCAGCAAGTGGGGATTTATCAGGCCCATTTCTCAGTCATTGTTTCTCAGTGCATACAGGTATCATGCCACTAATCAAAACATGCCACTAATCAAAACACTAATCAAAACATGATCCTCTTCCTGCCCCAGAAGCCAGCAGCCACCATTAAAAGCAGATTTAACAACTAATGAATAACCCAGAGCCACGTCATGCCCCCAAAGCACTCACTGTTTACTCACGGCAAGGCTGGACGCAAGAGGGGGTGCCCATGGAGACCAGGAGACAGCCAACAGCTGAGAAGTGTGTTGCCCAGCATCCTGCTCATAGCCCGAATGTGTTTTTATTGCTTTTTGACTATGTAAGCCAGCTCGGCTCTTGTCAGCAAGCAGCACATGGGCAGTCTGTGTAGTGCCTCGGGTTCCCCCTGCCATGGCCAAGAAGGGTTGTTACAAATTGGAACAGAGTGTTGGCTGCAGGAGAGGCAGGAGGGGAAAGGTAGGAAGTGTGTATGACTCCCACCCACGTATTGAGCTGTTGTGGTAGGACCACAGCCAGGAACAGCTTGCCTTTTTAAGCCAAATAAATTTTGTCTGTTTTTGTCTGTTAATAGTGAGGAAAACAACTGGAGTAGATCAAACTTTTGTGGGTTTTTTTTGTTTGGTTTTTTTTTTGTTTTTTTTTGTTT